>JAJJWW010013895.1:0-69480 GCA_023531295.1 Papaver armeniacum
TTGTTATATCCTGAATAGAGTAACCTTTAAAGGATTAGATAAAACTCCATATGTTTATGAAAGATAGACAACCTTCTTATGCATACGTCAAAGTGTGGGGGTGTTTAGATAAGATATCCCGAGTATCCTACTGCATATAGTTTTTGGTTGTGAGTTACGCTTTTCGACTTTGGTGTGAATACTATTATGGAATCTAAGGATGCTGAGTTTTTTGAACATGTTTATTCTTAATCATGTACCTCATTAGAGATGTGATGTTGATCCCATAGATTTATTTTCAAATAGTCAGAACTTATCTTTAAGGAAGATGAATTAGAGTTGATCTAGAGAAGTAAAGATTAGAGCCGAGACTTCTTATGGACTCGACTTAATAAGCCCAGCTTAATCAGAGCTCCAGTTCGTAAATAAGCCATAACATCTATTGAAACCCCATTACGGTAAGAAGCTTCATTTAGTGAAATGGACTCGGTCCAGTCGGAAACCGAGACTTGGGAGCTTGCTAGTTTACCTCAGGGAGTAAGACCATGGGATGTAAATGAGTCGAACGTTAGATATATGGAGCCAGTGGAAAAATATTAGAGCTAAGTTGGTAGCTAAAGGCTATAAACTAAAAGAAGGTGTAAATTTCCTTGATTCTTATTCACTTGTGGCGAGAATTACTTCGTTGAGATGCTAATTGATATTGCTTGCCATAAACAACTTGGAGATACATCAGATGGATGTTAAGACAGCTTTACTAAAACAGTGAATTAGATAAAGAAATTTACATAGACCAACCTGAGGATTTTGTAGTGAAAGGTTATGAAGACAAAGTTTGTAAGTTGAACAAATCTTTGTATGGTTTTCAAATAAGCACGTAAACAGTGACATGGAGAAATTTGATCATGAGATAATGTGTAGTGGATTTAAGTTAATGAATCACGACAAGTATATTTATAAGTAACTTTTAAGGATGCTGTGTGATTGTATGCTTGTATGTTGAGATATGAGATATGTTTATACTTGATACAAACATAGATGTGATTAATTCCACTAAAACCATGCACTTGAATGAGAACGTTGACTTGAAAGACTAAAGCTTTTGATGTAATCATAGGGATGAGGATTGAAAGATAATCAAACATTTATAGTCTTAGTCATTCTCATTATGTTGAATTTGTGCTTAAGAGATACAATCGATCCGATTGTAAGCACGCTTGTAATTCATACGATTCTTCTTGTAGACTCGAGAAAAATAAGGAAAATGGAGTATCTTAACTTGAATATAAGAGTTATAGGATGTCCGATGAATTTAATGAAGCTGTGAGAGTCAGGACATTGCCTATATTGTGAGTAAGTTAAGTAGATGTACTTGTAGTCCGGAGCAAGAGCATTGGGATGATACTTAGTAGAGTATTATGGTACCTAAAATACTTTATTACCTTTTATTTGATTTATGAAAGGTATCTTGTTGTCCTTGAGGGACTTTATGATGCAAAGCTTGGATAGTTGACTCGAGAGAGTCTAAGTCTACAGTGGATATGGTTTCACTCTAGCATGAGGGTTTGTTTTGGAAGATTTCCAAACAGACATATATTGCTCAATTCATTATGGAATCTAAGAGTATTGCGTTAGATAAAGCACGAGAGAGGTCGAGTGCCTAAGATGCTTTTTAGAAGACATTCCTCTCGGCATAGGCATGTGCCGACTATATCTATACATTGTGTTAGCTAAGCTATAATAGCTAAAGCTAAAAATAACTAATCTCAATCGGCGTTATTTCCATTGATTGGATAAAGTCCAAGGAGAATATCGCAACCTTTGACTGAAAGGTTTATCCAAAGAGATAGTTAGAAATGCATCGAGGGGATGGGGCTTAAGCTCATAAATTAAACTTGCCATGAAGGATACTCAACCTTGTTAATTGGAGATCCCATGATCAAGGTTTCGAATGAGACAACTAATTTGTGGTGGGTAAAGGTAAACTACTATCGGAGAATTTCATTCTCCGTCCACTTCCTATGGTGTAGACGTGATAGTGTGATCTGCATGTGAAGGATGACTTTTAAGAAGTCTTAATGAGTTCTATAGTTTCAATTTAAGATTGAAGTGGGGTGTAGCGATAACACTCTTTATGGAAACTCACCTATCTGAATGAGGAAGTGGGTGCTTCCTATGAGAATACTGAGCTTTGATTCTCTAGAGCATTCTGAGAAACAGGATATGTCTAGGGCCAAATTGGACAAAACGGCACGAGCTTGGCAGCACCCTTGGAGATATCATCAGTGGTTGTTATCGCGAATTACATCAAACGCTAGTAGTTCAAGATATAGTTCACTGTCTCTAGCAAGTAATTCCGGTAATATCTCACTAAGCAAAGGTTCGAGACCTTATGGACACCTCTGCCCAAAATGGTATTTCCTGCGCTTTTTATGTGATTTTCTTTTTGATGGTTTTCGTATTACTGGAACTTAGGATCTAAGGGTCACTAAGGGTTCACTAGTTCATGCTTTTTCACTTTGGTGAAAGGAACCTTTAGTCTCACTTGTGAGGAACTAAAGATGAAAGCTCTCTATACTATATGATTTTAGAAATCCATAGTATGATCTGAGGTCATCACACTTTGTTGTGTGAGGGAGATGACGTTGGAATGGCTAGTATGACTTCAACATGCACGATCTATGCTGTCTGTTCAGTCGGTTTGGGTCGTGAGATTGGGTTGTTGATTTACCAAAATCTATACGTGTTTTCGTGTTTTATTGAGTTTTCATTCATGTGGGGGATTGTTGGAAAACGATTACTAAAAATAATTTTTAAGGTTTTAATAAAATTATAATTTATTGTTTTCTTTTGTGAATGAAAAACTTATTAGTCCCACATTGTGGAGTTTCCACGTTTTAATTGTTTTAAGAGACTATATAAGCATTTTAGTCCCACATCGGGAGTTTTTCTTCTTAATTTGTATTTGTCAATTATATAAACAAATTCACTACTTTTGTAAAATCTATGGGAAAGGGGTTGCTCCATATTTTAGAGGGACCCTAAGGGAAAATATTTTATAGCCTTTTCTTAGCGTTCGCGATTTTCCTTAACGGTTTTTCGGAGTTGCCAAGCTCAAGTTGAGCATCTACTACATATGCTAGTAGTAGGTAGTGGTGTTTTATCACTGGAGATATCCAGTCCTGTGAGGGCTATAGCATCACTCTTGAGTGTGGCCGAGCGCTAATGTCTTAAGGGCAACGTGTTGAACACGTGACTCACTCTGTTTTCAAAGTTTTGTCTTGTTCTTGTTGCGGAGATTTGGGGAGCTCGATCAGTTTCATCAAATCGATCACTTCCACTATAAAGGAGCTAAGTATCAATAACTTTTTGCTTATTTGATTTTTTCCTTGTTTTTGATTATTGCACCCAACATTATAGACTACCAATTAAGCCCCCATCTAACCAATGTGGGACTAGGATCCCAACATCCCACCACGCTTCGGACTAGCGTCCTCGTTGGCCCACTCTATCGACGCTGACCAGAAGGTAGCCCTTTCTCTTATGGCGGCTTCACTCCCCTATCAGTATTCAATGCGGGTGACAACTACGCCCATACATAGGTGCCCCAACACTTTAATCTAGCCTATAGGTCACCCCTTCCAGTGGAGCGGGCATGGGTCGTGGTGGTTGGCTCTGATACCAAATGTTAGAGTGCCGAGCCCTAAACTCGTCATAAGCCCATGGGTGAGAACTCAGCTCGAAAGCCGGTTGACTAGATGAGGGAACCCATTGACTTATAAACTACCAATTAAGCCCCATCTAACCAATGTGGGACTAGGATCCCAACATAATCTAACAATATGTTAGACTCCTACGGTGAGGAAATGGAACTACAATTGTAAATAAGAGAAGAGAACCCGCAACACTAGTCATTTTATGATTTTATCCATTATGTTGAAGTTTTTATACACCATGCCAGGAAAGATCTCCAAAATTTGCTCGTACAAGTCCTTTTTTGAAGACGTTGTTTGAAGGTAGTGAAAGTCATGCAACAACGAATAGCACTTCGATTTTCAAAACCAACAACTAGCTAGGTACACTAAGATGTGCTTCTTCTCGGTTGATCTTCTTGTGCACGTAGAACTCTTCTGTATCTCTAGTTTTATGATATCCCTGTTTTGATGATGGTGCCATGATGGTGCTCCTTCCCTTGAGGTTCTGCATAAAGCTGGTAGAGTTCAGTCTATCTTATGCCTTTTGTGTGGTGTAGAACAAGAATCACAAAATCACTTGTTTCTACATTGCTTTGTGAAACAAGGAAGTTGTGGCATTATTTCCTTGATAGTTTTAATATGCATTGGGTGTTTTCTGACACGGTTAAGAAAAATGTTTGTGAATGGGGGAGGAGAAAAAAGTCTAAGAGATTTATGATTCAGTCGTGGAGCATATTACCTTTTGCTATTTGGTGGGTTATCTGGAACGAAAGGAATTGCAGGCTTTACAAGGGTTTCAAGAGGAGTATTGATCAACTAATAATTTCTGTTAAGTGTACTATTTATAGTTAGTCAGTTAACACCAGATTATTTCATGGTTATTCTTTAAGTACTTTGATTTGTAATTGGGATGTTGTAGTTATCAGCGAGGTAGCTTAGCACTTCTTGTCTTTCACTTTCTTTCATCGTTTTGATGAAGTGTAGTTTCTTTATAAAATTTGCCCTTTTGCTCTCAAAAAAAAAATTGATATCCCTGTTTTCTTTTACCTCGTACAGTTGTATCCCCTGCATAAAACTTGTGTGCCTTTAATCTATTTGTTACTATTGGCGAGAGGTTTTGGAAACTCTACGCGACTGTCGGCAACAGTTGTACTGTAACAATTAATTAGCAATCTCAAAAATGTCAACGAACGCTTGCAATAAAGTTCCTAAATTAAAAAAGTAAGTCACTATTTAGAGGATTTAACTAGGTTGGCTCCATGAGAGGAAATAAACCCTAAAGAGAAAAGAAAAGGGCCGAGGCAAAAGGTAAGGAGCTTTAAAGAGCTATATGATCATATGGCAAACAAGTCATATGAGGACCCACGCGTTGAGGTAATAATATGGTTCACCGCCGAAGGAGAAAAGATGGTGAGGATTGATATCATGATGAATGATCGATCAAATTGCCTGATATTCAGGGTTGATACCAGAGGAATGGAAATGCACGGGGGGTCCCTCCACGCCTTCTTTCAGAGTCACCCTGAAACAACTGAAATGAAAGGGAACCTAGTGATAATCCAGCACCCTATGTGGCTATGTCTTTGAATGGATGGGTACTACTTGTTTATTCGTTTTGTTTTATTCAGATTCAAGAGATTCTTTCTTTGCCATACATCAAGGTCACCTCAGAATGTTAGAATTAGCCAATTAGGAACATCAATATACTATACTTACGGTTAACCAACTCGGGTTAGTTCAGTTGGCCGGGGTTGGCTCTGGAAACCATGTTTCCACAAAGCTCAACATTCACACCAAAGATATTACGGTCTCCAAGGAAGAAATATCTCTCCCTAATTAATCCTTTTTGAATTAAATTCTACAACTGAGACCAATATAATAGGGAGTAATTCTCATTTTTGATACAGCAATTAGTGACATGGTTCTCATTTTGATACAGCAATTACTGACATAGTGACATTCAAAAGAAAAACATGAGACCCTAATGGTGGGTTTTGTTAGTTTTGAATTCAGATAACTAGTATCATCATCCAATGACTTTGTTACTGAATGAGAATAATGTTATTTTTATGTATGTGTTTTTTTTTTTTTATATAAGTTCAGTTTAAGTCTTTTCTACTTAATAATATCAGTAGATGTTTCCCTTTGCCATTTGTAATCATCCAGAATTTCACAAATCATCACAGTCCCATTTTCATCTCTGTGCATATTATTTCTCTCATTTCATGATTATCAACTCTCAAGTCTCAACTCCCCTTTTCCAATTATGCATCTTAATTAATCTTTTCCAAAATTGTCCCTCTATCTATTAGCTAGCTTGGCTTTCTTAGTATCAGTTTAATTTCTCTCTAAACACACATGCATTTTTTTTTTCATCGGACTACTACTCCATGTGGGTTTCTCATCAGTGTACTTGACATTTGAAATTAGGAATAAAGAATTATTATACATACCTTTTTTACATATACTACTAACTAGTAGTAAAGGATTTTATAGAAAAAACAAGTTGTGTGTCAGTTCCCTTGGATATTATTCTCTTTATAAATCTTTTCAGCTTCTATAAGAAAGTTTGTGTTAGGGCACAGATCAAGCTGCAGTGTTGGTGAAAGAAAAAGAAACAAAGACCCCCACTTCATTCTTTTTAGACCCTTCCCTTTCACTTACCAATTACCACCATAGATCTAGAATTACACCAAACAGAAGATATATATTCAAACCTAATTCCTTTCCTTTTGAAATCTTCATAATCCACACAGCACCAACAAGAAGTACATATATAGAGAAGACATAGTCGTAGAGAAAGAGAGCTTACCGAGACAGTTTTTTGGCAACATATATAATCCTCTTTTCCGGTGGTCTTTGGGTCTGTGGTATTTTCCTTGATCTTCTTTTTTATTCCGGTGTTAGTTTTTTTGAGTTGCACTTTTGTTTACTTCTGGTTACTCATTGAGAAGAGAGAGAGTTATATAAGAGACTCATAGATAGAGGGAGATATGACCTATTCTTCACCCCAACTTATGCTAAACCATGGTTTATTAGAGGGTCATCATCATAATCATCATCTAGAGATTAATATTCCTTTAAACGATCATATGGGTTTGTTTACACAAAGTAACTCTAATTTCCCTCTACCCAATAACTGGACTTTCCCTCCATACGGTTATCATGATAATCCAGTCTTTCATCATTCAACAACTTCGAAAATCCGAAGAGATGCTGTTTCTTCTCATCATCTTGGTGGTGGTGATGACCTTGGATTTGATAACCATGATCAGCAACCTCCTTCATCAGTACAAAGATTTTCATCATCAACTAATCTTTGGTAAATCTCGATCTCTTACTGTTTACATATGCAGGTTCTTTAATTAACTACTCGTGTATATATATATGGTTTCTTTGTCTCTCTCACACACAGACACATGCTTATTAAGTGTTTAAATTCTTAACCTTAAATGTTGATTTTCATTAGGCCATGGGGAGATGTTGATAATGATGTATGTTTGGGGAGTAGTAATGTTAAGCAACAGAATTGCTTTGGAGAGAATAATAATAACCATCATGTACTAGGGATTTCCGCCATGAAGATGATGAAGAAAGTGAAGGGCAGAAGGAAGATAAGAGAACCTAGGTTTTGTTTCAAGACCAAGAGTGAAGTTGATGTCTTGGATGATGGGTATAAATGGAGAAAGTATGGTCAGAAAGTTGTCAAAGACACACAACATCCGAGGTATCTATATCTATATCCATTTCCACACATATTTCAGCAGTATCAACATATGCATTTTTACCCTGCAATTAGCTGGTTTTAATGTACTCACCACTCACGCCATATATAAATGATAACTCATGGGTAGGGGTAAGTGAATTCTCTTTGAGGGCTCTCTGATCGTCTTTCTGGACTTCCATATGGGATCTTAGACACGTAAGTGATTATGTGACAATGTACGTCTGAAGCGGTTTGCAGGCGGTTTCAATAAAACCTTCCATAATTGATCAGTATATCTCACTTTGTTAATTTGTCATTTTTAATACTGCAATCATCTAATCTAGACAGCTAGTATAATTATCTTATGATCTCATCAGTTTGTTTACTTTAATGGCAATCAAATCTAGTAGCTAGCAGTAGTAGTACAAAAGATAATTAAAAAAATAAAATCCTCTCAATCTAAGGCAACAAGAATATAATTTAGTAATGATTTCCATCTCCAAATTGAAACAAACTAAAGGTGTCTAGCTAATCAAGAACTGTGTGTAGCTAATAATGAAGGTTCTTTTTTTTTTTTCATAAATGCAAACAGTGAGTAATTTGAAAAAACTTATCCATTTATGTTTCGCCATTTGATGTACTCATTCCTTTTCGTAATTCACTATGGCTGTTTATTCATATTCAAATTACTTTCAATCCATCAAGTACTCTAAATTGAAACTTAACTGACAGCATATTAGAGTATCATTAGAAGTGGCCTATGCAGAAGGTTGAATTAGGGCCTTTGCATTTTTTACCATTTGATTCAAATGCAACTTTACAGTTTGCATTTCATGCATGATCTTGTGTAATAAGTTGAAAGGATATAGGATCGATGTACTTTAAGTATTGGGGGTAAATAATGATGTGTCCTGCTGGTTTTGTAGGAGCTATTACCGTTGCACGGTTGATACTTGCCGGGTGAAAAAAGGGTGGAACGATTAGCAGAAGACCCACGAATGGTTATTACACTACATATGAAGGAAGACATGGACATCCACCCCATCTCAAGATCAAAAGAAAACTCTCAAGCTCAACTCCAAACTAACAATTTCTTCTGGTAGCATGTATCTCTGCTAACTAGATGGCTAAACTAGTACAACTAATATGTTAATATGTTGAATTGGCTATATCTAGGCCTCTAAGTCTTCGGGTTCTGTCGATGTCATTGCTGATCTATAATAATCGATGGTGCTAGTAACAATAAGAATATATCAAGAGAAAAATAAAATGTTTGTATGTCCTCAACTGAGTGGGTATATATATGTTTGGAGGATTTTGTTATAATGAATGTTTGATTTTGATTTTTGATTGGTTTTGTTTACTTCACTTCATTGTAGGTGATCTCGCCTAGGTCCCAAATTTTTGCAGGTCAGGAATGCTTAAAGTATTGTCATTTTGATTTCTTAAATGATCTAATGACATCTGAATCATTGATCAATGCTTTGATTTTTCAAAAGAGTGAAGTGAATGAGATCAGAAAGAGTATGAAAACAATAGTCGACTCACTGATTGTAGCCCGGTTTTACACTATCTGAGTGATGTATAACATACGAACTCTTCCGCTACATGCGATCAAAAGAGAAAAATTAACCTAACTTAGATATTCTACCACCAAACCCTCACCGCCATCACCTAAGAGGTTCGTCAAGAAACATAAAAAAAAAAAACAAAACTTTAAAGTTGCGACCCCTGGAAAGTTGCTCTTCCGGTTCGGTTTGCGACTCAACTAATAACCTTAACGGGCTTGGTTGCAACGGGCTTCAGTTTTTTGCTATTGTGGTATGGCCAGAAAAACTTAACCATTTCACAAGAACCATGTTTTAGGGCATACAAGAACATTTTAGGGCATATAAAATGATTAAGCTAACTAGGGTGTGGTGAATTTTAGGGCATATAAAATGATTAAGCTAACTAGGGTATGGTGATAAGGGGTATTCAAGAATAGGTAAATTACTTAGCTACTCTCGATTAATTTATTAACTTGCATTTTCGGAGAGAGAGTCTCCGCGACTCCTAGAGGTTTTCGCGAAGGAATTAGGGTTTCTTTGATCAACCCTCTTTCTTCTTGGTGATTCTTCTCGGAGTGGAAGATCTCTTCTCCAAACGATTGCTTCCCATCCATGGAGCATCAACCTAGGGTATTTTTAGGGTTATGCCTAAAACTAGGATGCATAACCATCTATCTAGGTTTGATGTTACTGCTAAGAAAGTTAATTTACTTTTTTCACTGAATTAGGGATTGTTATTCGAAAAGGAGTTGGAGCCCATCTTGTCGCTAGGATTCCTTCTAGTTTTACGAAATAATTTATTATTTGTATGAAATGTACGATTGTTTTTTATGATAACATATATTTTTTATAATTTTTATTTTTTATTTTTTCAATTTTTTAGAACACGAAATTGGGGGATAAAAAACTAATTGGAGGATATGAATTACTTCCCCAACCAATAGTGTCTCGCTAAGGGGTGGTTTGGGGTGCAAAATTACTAAAATATCCTCCCTTCAAAATAAAAATCAAAAAACTTAAAATCCAAAAACAAAATCATATCCCCCATTTCCATCTCCACTTCTAATTAATCTCTTTCAGGGTTAGAGCTTTGAAACCCAAATATTCCCATTCCCTTTCAAATTCTAAACTCTCCCCACTCTCTTTTAAATTCTCTTTTCCTTCTCTGCTGGCTCGTCACTTTGGAAACGAATTTTTTTTTAATTGGAAGTGATGAAGATCATGCTTGCAAGTGATGAAGACCATGCGGAATTGATGAAGACCATGCTGGAAACCTGGTGACGGCATGCTTGGTAGCTAACATTCAATGCCGTAACTAAGTATCGGCATGCTCAATAGAAATCTATCAATGCCGGTAGTCAAGTGAAAAAAAAAATCAACTTTCTAGATACTTTACATCATGTGCTGGCATAAAAATTAAAGCAACATACTATCTTACGGAAAGCAGATGCCGGCATGCTCGAGAATTAACTAATTATGCAGGAAGTGGGTGATTAAAACCGAGAAAAATTCAAAACGGAATATTTTTTACATCATGGAAGTGATGAAGACCATGCCGGAATTGGTGAAGAACCATGTAGGAAAATGGTGTCGGCATGGTTCTTCACTAATATTCAATGCCGTAACTAAGTGCCGGCATGCTCGATAGAAATCTATCAATGCCGGTAGTCAAGTGAAAAAAAATTGAAGTTTCCTGGATACTTTTCATCATGTTCCGGCATAGAAATTTAAGCAAAAACCATGCCGGAAGTAGTTCCGGCATGCTCGAAAATCAGATAACTGTGCCGGAAGTAAACTGATTAAAACCAGAAAAAAATAGGTTTTTAAGATCAAAACCTGAAAAATTTTGTTGAATACCATGCCGGCACCAAGCTTTTATGAAAATTTATGAAAATTTCCAACAAATGCCGGCATGGTTTTTTGGTTGAATACCATGCAGCACCAAGCTTTTCGATTGCAACAATGGTGGATTCAAAGAAAAATTCAAATTTTCAACCTCAGTAGCGAGAATTCTCTCTTCACAATCATCCTCCACTTTCACCAAAAAAAGTTCCCTCTCAAAAAATTTTTCCATCTTTCTACTCTCATCTCATTCACCCAAATACAAATACACACTAATCATTTAACAAATACTTAAGATTTTACTAATTATTATTAACCACTAAACTTATTAGTGAGGGGTAGATTAGGATTTAAAAAATACTTAGATAAGGGGTGACCCGAATTGATATCTCGGATCCAGCTTTTGTCCTTTCTTATATCCCCCAATTCCTTTTTTATCCCCAATTTCGCGTTCTTTTTTAATGGTTTTTCAAGCTCACTTTAAATTAGTTTTTTTTTTTTAAGTTTGTTTTTTTTTAAATCTTTTGATTTTTTTCTTTGTTTTCTCTACCCTATACCAACCGAGATGTACGATAGAAGTATTTTTCACAAACTCATGTCTTTAAATTTGATTGATAGATTAAGTTTAAGTATAAAAATGAAACTTTTTTGGTAGTTGCAGAATTAGGTTCAATTATTAGCCGAACTACTCACTTTTTTTTATTTGAAGGTCTTATTGATTCGGATGATAATTAGAAGCACAAAAATGATAATTAAACTTTAGTTACGAAGAACAACACTAAGTTGGCTACTTATCCTTTGCTCGAATCAGTCGAACCTAAAGTTCGAGCAGCTACTAGAATGAGGTTCGGCTGATAGCGTCCCAGTCGAACATGGTATATTTTTCATAACACCTAAGTTCTGACCAACAAATTATCGGCCGAATTGCTCATTGTTGTTCAAGTTAAGTGGTAGCATAGTTCTTTTATAATGGGTTATCATAAATTGGTTGTTTCTCCAAGTGACTGTCC
Organism: Papaver armeniacum; assembly: GCA_023531295.1. Taxonomy (NCBI): domain Eukaryota; kingdom Viridiplantae; phylum Streptophyta; class Magnoliopsida; order Ranunculales; family Papaveraceae; genus Papaver; species Papaver armeniacum. The sequence continues at coordinate 11,783 of JAJJWW010013895.1, forward strand.
TGGTCCCAAAGAAAGTTTCTCTCAGTTCCCAAAGAGACATTAAGCATTTTAAGATCCTTCATATCATTTCAATAAATATTATTCCTTCTATTTTTCGGGGACAAGGATACAATTTTAGATCACCTACTAGAATATATGGATTAGATGTGTAATGAGATTCATTAGTGAATTGAGCCCATCTAGATGGTTTAAGATCAGATTAGGCTCCCGATAGATTAAACGCATAGTACAATTAGTATTAGGTTTAAAGGATTCAGAAGTGCATTTAAAACTTCTTTAGCTCAAGTGTAAGACAGGTAGGTCAAATCCATCTTTCCAATAAGACCAATACCACCTTTCTTACCAATAGCAGATAAAATAAGGGAATTTAGATAGGCAAGAGATCTACATTTTCTTTCAGTAACTTCTTTCTTGCACATAGTTTCATATATGAAGATAATAGCCAAGAACTTTAGTGTCAAAAGCTCCCAGAGTTCACGAATTGCCTCACGGCTTTCTAAAGCCAACTTAAGATGCTCATTGAGACCACCAAATCAAGAAATTCAGAATTATAACATCGCTCAAAAGAAACTTAGTAATCAACACTTATTATCGGAATGCGAAATCTTCAGGATTCAAGCAACAAACAAAAGGTCGGAAGAACTTTATCCTTTTCTCTAAGTAAGGACAAATCGTAGGTCGGAAAATAACATGAACTAAGTTTACAAGAAATGCAAACTCAACTATTTATAGACTAAGGTTGTTTGGACAACAAGAAAATTCTAAAACTAGAAAATATTATCAAGATATGCAATAAGTACCTAATTTCGGTTTTCCTATTTCCAACTAATATCCAACCTGTAATTTTGAAATATCTCTTTAGAAAATATCTATTGGTTTACCGAGTTAACTAATATAACTTTCTAAGAGATGTGTTTTGATCTTTGAAAAATCAAAAACTTATATAATCGAAAATCTTAATTAAAAGATTCTCGGTATCTCGGTTAGGGATCACCTTGAGTATCAAAGGAATATCTTTGAACAAATAGAGATAAGAATTATGTACATGTTAAAATTATGATCGACATCTAGAACTTTCCTATTTAGCAAACCTAATTTCATATTCACACAAAGCCATAATAATATGTGAATGTTGAAAATCGGTTTGCTCTTAGGATCGTTCTACCATGACTCCTAACATATGTTAAGATTGGTTCTGAAGTCTCTATATATAGTAGGATCATTTCTACCCATGACTCTAACAATAGCTAGAATCGGTTTCTTTCATGACTCCAAATATAGGTAAGGATCGGTTCTACCATAACTCTTAATAGAAAACCGGACCAAAACGCCTATTGATTTCTTTTCGATTACGGAACAAGTTTCGTATATGTACTTCCTTTAAGCATATGTAATCAAACCGGAGGACAAATGTCTTGAGCCTTAGATCGTATAGGCAGCCTCTTAGAGCCCCAAAATATTGGGGAATTTAAAATCTTTTTCCTTTTTTTGTTTATAGGTAATATGTGACAATTATAAGTGTTCTGAAACTATTTTATTCTGATTATTTAAATTATAAGAAATGTTGTGACAATTATAATTGTTACTAAATTTTTTGAAACACATACAACCGTTACTAAGTTTTTTTTTTATGAATCAACATTCCATTTTAGGCGTATTTTATGTTAATTTACGAGCTTAAAACCCCAAAATCCAACCAAAAAATCTGAAAATTTTAGGCGACCGCCGGCCGCATAAGCAGTTCAAAGTTATAGCGTTAAATATATTAATGTATCTTTCCCTAAACTAAAAATATAACTCCGTCTTTGATTTGATAACCTATATAAAGGCCCCATATTTTTATGTTCACCTAGAGCACCCCAAAGCGGTAGACCGTCTGAATCAAACATAGTTTCCTAGGATGAAATCATACCTATATCCAATACACAATCAAGTAACGAGTTACATAGATTATGTTGATGTAGCATTTATGAAGTTCAAAGATAAATGTTATACTTCGTAATCAAATATTCTTCCTTGACACTTTGATCATAATAAAATGATTAGTCTAATACTAGGTACTAAATATAACCTAATGTGTTATGTTTTTAATATTAAACGACTTAGAAATGCGTTAGGAATGAAACAAGTGTTCGGTATCACCTAGCTTTGAAAATCGGGGGTCTAACAACACACCCAACAATTCGTTTGGCAATCTGAGAGGACGTACTCAATATACTTTCTAGAGAATCAACTAGACAGTCATACTCAATCTAGAGTAAAAGTATATCAAAGGTTTAATATCTAAAACTCTTAATTCAATGCATGTCCCGGTAAGCAGAAATCTGCCGAGGCGATTGAATATAAGAGTAACAGACAGTACAAGACCAATGTTCAAGTATCGATCAATTTAAATCAACAACCCAAGGTCGGATATTCTAGTTGATTGATCTTAATGCACAACCTGTGATATTTCAATTATATAACAAAATATAATGCGGAAAAAAAGAAATAACACGAGACACGGAAACATTACATTGAGGAAAGCATTAAATCGAGGAAAAATAGGACCTAGTCGGATTGAACACCATATTTTTGTATTAAGCCTTCCTGAGACTCTAGCCTACTACCAATTAACCCGGACTGGACTGTAGTTGAACCTAATCAATCTCACACTAATTCAGGTACATTTGCATTCCTTCGTCTCGATCCCCAAAGGATACTACAAGCACTGTGATTCCCTTAGTTGATCTTGATGAGTGCGAATAGTGCATATTTATACACCTTTTTATTGGCATTTACTCATCTTTACTAACTAAAATCAAATGTTATCCAGATTACATGTTTTCTTTGTTTTCAAGAATAAATATTTGTATTAATTAATTTTGTGTTTTAGGTAATAAATAAAGCTCGGAGAATCTGAGGGAGCTAAGCGAAGAATTGAAGTCAAAACATCTATGGAGCCCAGGATAGCGAAGCCAGCAGCGCCGATCGGTTGCAACCCAACAAGGAAGGCTTGTACAGACCCACCCGCGACCCGGATCGGAGCCCGCTCACTCCCAGGCCATTGAGATCTCCCTCAGCTACATCCAGCCAGTCGCTCCCATCACTATACATCATCTCTTGATGCTCCGTGCAACACGAGATCGCTCCAAAACCGCTTACACCATCCTCGACCGTTGGATCTTCTCCGGCTTAGATCCCTCGCTCGCTAAGCCCTTCTCATCAAACCCATTGTTCCTTGCCTCTGTGGAAATTGCCCATACCCCTATACCTAATCTGGGCAAACCATTCTCTCCTTTCACTTTCTCTTTTCCTCCTCTCCTGCTCTCACCTCACCAAACTCTTCTCCTTCTACAAACCCATCTCGACCACCTCCATCTCACTGTCACCTCCCATGGCTACCTCCTACCAATAGCCTGCCATCCCTCCCCAAATAATCTCTAGCTCTGTCTTAGCTTCTACCCTAGGGGCTAAGGTCGAGATAGAGAAGATTAGAGGCTAAGGGTTTCATCACAGTTGGGAAAAAATCAAAGCAATAGAGTTACGAGGCACGAAGAAGTGACAAGGAGAGCAGCGTTTGAGTATGGGTGCGAGTTGTTTGATTTATTTTATCTTTAATTTCGATTTTGAGAATTAGGGTTAGGTATTTTTGGTTGCATGTATAAATAAGAAGTTGTGGAAGATGATTTTAGGTACGCCTGGATTCTGTGATCTTGTCAATTAGGTTTAATTTCTGTTTTTTCATGTTTTAATTTAGTTGCTAGGGTTTGAGATGAAACCTAATTCACGGTTGTGTTTAAACTCGGTTGAAATGTTCTTGCATGCTTAATATTATTAGATAACTTCAATTCTAACACCTCAATGTTTTCTCTCACAGTTCATGCCAAGTATGGATTGTAGTTAGGTTATCTATGTTGAGTGTGTTACAGCTTTTGTTTGATTATTAAATGCTAATTCCTTTGATTAGTTATACTTGATTAGATAACTAATCTCTGGGTTAGTACCCTTATTTGGTATTTGAAGTTTTACATGGAGAAACTCCTTAGTTAAGTGGCAGAATTGACACACTGCCCTTAGCTACTATAGGAACAAGACTTTTAACTTAGTTGAAAGCACATACTAGGAATTTAGTGGTGGAATTGATAACCCAAGCATACTTTTGTCACTGTTTACCTTAGTTTAGTTCACACCATTACATCTCAGCCGTTTCGGCACAAAATATCTTTTGTTACACTCTGTCACTTGTTACTTGCTAGGAAACTCAGTTTAGCATAGCCATAGATCATTGAAAGCACCCCTCGTCTCTGTGGATCGACCCGTACTTGCCAGCGTCTCAAGATAGACGCCGTGCACTTCGGTATTACCCGTAAGCTCAAATAAACATCTTTAGAGGCCTACCAAGTTTTGGCATGATTCTTAAGGTTTGGCGCGTGCCCTGTGTTCATTGGCTCGCTTAAGCGATTTTCTCCCCTGTGCATATTCAGTATTGTATTAATTTTCCCTGTGTTTTAGTATAACTTTAGTTTTGTAACTTGCATATTTTAGAAGTAACTTGTATTGTTTTAACCCTGTGCTTCAGTTCATTTTTGCATTTTAGTCTTGTTTGATGTTATTGTTAGCATTGTAGTCAGCTGTGATCGTTAGCATAACTTAGTCAGCTGTTAGTGTGCATCTGTTAACTTAGTTGTGCATCATCTGTCAAACTTCTTTCCTCTCAGCACTTTGTTAAACATCTACTATTTTCATTCAGCATCACGCGGAGTTTGAACTCAAGTGTGCACAGGCCTAATCATCACACTGGGTTCAATCCAGCTACATTGGCCTAATCCATCAAGGCATGAACTAAACTTTTGGGTTAAGGCCTAACAGGTATCTGCTGAGCTTCTTGAGTAAGGCCAAGGAACACGAATCATAAAGCCTCGAGCACAATTAGGTAAGTGACTCCTTGCATGACACTGTGAACTAGGTTAACACTCGTATGAGACACCTGAGCTGTGCCTTGTGCGAAACCCCTGTTGTGCTCAGCACAGCCTGAAGCTGTAGATTGAGTTGCACCTTGGAGAGCCAATTAAGATTGCAACCTTAAATGCATATCTGCATTATGATCATCTGAGCATAAACTTGTGAGCTACCTACCCTGCACCCTTAAGCATAGCCCGTGGAGACCAAGCCTGTACCTCTGCCCATCTGGTCTGTCAACTGAGTCTGTGAGAGACTTGTCTGTGAGTCTGAGGCTGCTCATCTGCAAAACCCAGTTGAAGTCAACTAGGCTGGTTGACATCTGCCCTGTACCAAGCCTGTGACAGACTTGTATGAATATCTGTATCTCTGTGTGTGCATCTGTGACTTCTGCCTGCATGATAGCTTAGGTTAGCTGTAGCCGCAAACCCAAGATCTCAGCTGTGATCTCTTAGCTTAAATGAAATCTGCGCTCAATTCCAGCCCCATGAAGCTGCTGAGTGTGAGCTGTAGCTTGGACATCCACATTAACACCATCAGCTGTTGAATGCTAAGCAAACTACTTGCTTGAGACCCGAGTGAGTTTTAATTGGCCAAACTCACTGTCATTTGCCATTTATCTGGCTTTGCATCTACAAGCCCTGTGCACAACAACTCAGCAGCCCCTGCCATTCATGATATTCATGTGAGTGGTTCAATGCTAGTTGATGATGCTCTGATTTTGTGCTAAGCATGCTATACTTTGTTTGAAATCTTATCTGAACCACCACTGTGTCGAAACAAGTATTGTGTGGCCTGAGCATACTTGGCGGCACGAGCATACTTGAGAGCATAACCTCTGTCTTTGTAACCCTTGTGCATGCTTGACCAGTGTATGAGACCTAGAATGAGCTATCTGCCTTGCATTGTTGGTACATAAAACTCTAAAATCTGAATCGGTTGACACACCTGTGGCATGATAATTTTGTCCATCTACCTCGCTCCTTGCTAGCCCCTGAAGCTGCAAGTTTGAGCCAAGTTGCAAACCTTGCCACCATCATCTGAGCATAACCCTGTAAATTGCATAGCCTGTGTAAGCCTGCTAAGCTTGCCCTGCACAAGCTGTGCTGTGCTGAGAGCTGCCAATTTTTGCTGTGTGCTGTGTTTAAACTGCCAAACTGTCCTGTGCGGCTCTGATCACTTAAGTCTTGCTGTTGTTCTATGCTGTGTGGTCAAGCAAATCAAGGGCTGTGTCATTTCTTTTACGTAGATTTGCATTTGCTCTGTGCCTAAGTAGTAGGGATGCACATGAGCTGTAAACCAACCTCTGTGCCCTGCCAGAGCTGGGCATAAGTCTTGCACAATCTGTACCAATCCCTGCACCAAAGCAACCTGAGTACAAGCTGTGCAGTGGACTATACCCACAGTTAAGCCCAACTTTGGCCGTGCATTCTCGGGCCAACATAAGCTGGTTCTGTAGAACTGGCCTGTGCAATTTCACTCAAATCTGTGCAGCTGCCATAGGTGGGTTTACACAACCACTAGGCCTAACCCAAACCTGGGCTGCAAACAACAGCCCACATAACTACATAGTGACCAACCTGGCTTTACACTAAATCGAGGCCCATAGACTGGGGCTGGCAAAGAACTGGAGCCAGACCAACTAAGCTACACAACCTGGCAGTTTTCACAAATTCTGGGCTTCAAACAACAAATCCCAAACAATCCAAAACCCCATAAACCAAACTTTCCCACCAAAACCAAACAAAGCCCACATAAACCAAACAAGAGCCCACAGTTCCACTAAGAATTTGTATTTTCCAACAAACCAAAATCCCAATAAACCAAATTCCCACATAAAACCAAAGCCCATTTTCATGTTCTATGTTTTTGACATTATCTTTTAGTTTTGACCTCAACTTTTTAGATTGTTAGTAAATTTTTGTATATAAATTTTTGTAGGACTTGTTAAATTTTTCTTTTCTTGAATCGGTTGAGTCTTCTTGCACATATATTATGCTAATCCGATATGATCTCCACCGAGAATGTTGGATTTTGCCTTGATTAATGAAGCTCAACCATGCCTCCCGCGACATCCAGAGTAATCTCTTCCTTTTATCTATTGACATAGTTCTCGTGAGTACGTATTTGTTTAAATTTTCCTATCTTTTGTGACACATTGAGGACAATGTTTGATTTAGGTTTTGGGTGCATTTGCATTTAGAGTTTTTAGTCTTTTATTTTGCATTTAGAGTTTTTAGTCTTTTATTTACCTTTTATCTTAAAAAAAAAACAAATAAAAAAAAAAAAAAAAAAAAAAAAATTCAAAAACTCTTTTTGTAAAACCTCCAACTTTTAGAGAGATTTTAGAGTCACTAGATGCTTTTAGCTATGTTTACATAGAGAATTCTGACCTAAATAACAGAACTTGGAAGTACCCTGAGAACACAATCGGGTTCCTTAGTTGATTAGAGCGTTAAAGTTGGATTTAACCATACCGGAGGGTGAATTAGGTGTTGTTTAGATATTCGGTGAGTAGAATTGTGATCACCCATAGTGGAGACTACCCATTTTACATCAAGTGAGGCACCAACCTTGATTTTTGCAACTTTCAGAAAAGTCATTGGAGTGTGTGTCACCGTACGTAAATTAGGGTAGGAATGGTGAGCTACCCAACTTCGCACCATTTTAAGACTACTTTTGATCTCTCGAGTGCTAGTTTTGTCAATCATGAGGGTGACGTCTAAAGATGAAAACTCCTTCTAAATACCGATTTGTAGTTAGCATCATTCTCTCTCTCAATCGCAAGACCCATAGAAACACATCATGCCAAAGAACCGTGTTAGAATCAGAATATTGAAAGAAAAGTTGAGATAGTCCAAGGTTTATATGCAACAAAGAAAACGAAAAGAAAATAGGATGAGAATTAATAAAATTTATAAAATCAGACAATACAAGTTGTGGAAAAATTGAGTGATAAAGTCCTTTGTCCATGGAGTTAGTTGTTTCATTATTTTTATTTTTATGTTCACTTATTGAAAAAAAAAAAAAAAAAAAAAAAATCAAAAAATCAAAAAATCAAAAAAATATTGTAGTTTATTTTTGCTACCACCATAGTAAAGAAGAGTTCAAAAAGAAAAATCCAAACAACAAGGAATTCCAGTAGAAAAGTTAAAAATTGTCAAGTTTTGTGAAGTTTAGAAGTTCACACAACATTTGAAGACCAAGACCAAGACAAAGACGCTATGGTTTCTGCGAGAGCGAGATATTAATTGCCGATCAAAGCGAGAAGTGAGTGAGTACTCCCACCTTGCTAATGGTTGATTTTCCTTTCTTAGAGATCAAAAGATTCTTTGTCCCATTTCTCTGAGTCTCCGCATTTTATTTCGAAAGGTTATCCTTCTTACCTACAACGTGGCAGATTTCTCTTTATTCCCCGCCTTCGCACACATGAGTAGACTAAAAAGCGATCTTTGAGTGCAATTAAGTAAAAACCCTAATGGTGAGGCAGAAGTTGAGACTTATGATCACAATCGAACCTAAATTCTTTTCATATGGTATGGTTACTCGCTCAAGACTTAAGGATGAGAATGTTCTTCGATAGTTCTAACTCTACTGAAGATTTGCGTGAAACTCTATGTCCTCATAGCTTCGAGGCTCGAGACTTTTTACACTCAAGTCGAGAAGGTTTTGTGGGTACACTGCAAACCTCACGAGACTACAACTCGTCCACTAGGGACACTTCAGGGGTTTGAAGGCTTAATGGCATACGCTAAATGCATTCGAGAGACCTCATGACAGTGGGTATAGTTAGATTTCTTATTTCTGCCTTCACTTCTGAGGACAAGTAAAAATTCAGGTTTGGGGTATTTTACGAGTGCCAACAGCGATATTTATACACCTTTTACTGCATTTTACTCATCTTTGCGCCAGAAATGACATTATCCCTGCATTCGTATTTTCTCTTTTCAAGAATAAATATTTGTATTAATTAATTTGTGTTTTTAGGCACAAACAAAGCTCTGAGAATAGAGCCAAGGAGCTAAGAATCGAGTCAAGCATCTACGGGAGGAGATAGCCAAAGCTCAACTGGCCAGTAACCAAAGAAGGGAGACTTGGGCCAGAGCTACCCATGACCCGATCCGAGCTCCGCCACTCCGAGCTATCAGATCTCCTCACCTACATCCAACGGCCGCCCATCACTATACATCATCTCTCACGCTCTAAACACCAGACGCTCCAAAACCGCTTTTTACCATCCTCACCGCTCGCATCTTCTCCAGCCTAGATCCTACGCTCGCTAGGCCCTTCATCAAACCCCATTGCCTCATGCCTCACAAAGAAATTGCCCATACCCCTATACCCTAATCGAATCCAAACCATTCTCTCCTTTCTACTTTCTTCCTCCTCTCCCCCACGCTCCTCTCCCCTCTCGCAAACTCTTCTCCTTCGAGAAACCCATCTCCCCGACCACACCTCCATCTCCCGTCACCTCCATAGCTACCTCCTACCACACTCGCCTCGCCATCCTCCCAAATAATCTCTAGCTCCTCTGCCTTTGGGCCTTCTACCCTAGGAGCTAAGTGTCGAGATAACAGAAGATTAAGGCGGGTTTCATCATACTGGGAAAAAATCAAAGCAACAGAAGTTCGAGGCACGGCGACAAAGGAGAGTAAGGCTTCGCAGTATGGGTGTAGTTGTTTGATTTATTTTATCTTTAATTTCGACTTTGAGAATTGTGGTTAGGTATTTTGGTCGATGTATAAATAAGTCAGGAAGATGATTTAGTACGCCGGTTAGCCAGAGTGGCCATTAGGTTTAATTTTGTTCTTTATTTTATTTTGATGTTTTAATTTAATTGCCGGGGTTTCAATGAAACCCCGATTCCAAATATGTTTAAACTCGTTGAATGTTCTGAGGGCTCAAATCATATAGATAATTTCAATCCTAAAGCAACTAACTTCTTTCTCACAATGCATGCCAATGCCATGGATGCATTGTAGTTAGGTTATACTGGGTTAGGTATGTCATGTACTGCTTTAGAATTATAAAGCATTCCTTTGATTATTATACTTGATTAGATAACTAATGCTCAAGTTAGTATTCTAGCTGAACATCAAGTATCATAAGGAGAAACTCCTTACCAGGTGACGAATGACACACCTCACTCGACTACCACATAGGGAACAAGAAAACTCAACTGCCCGAGCACATACTAGGAATTTAGTGGGTGGATTGAAGACTTAGCATACTTTACCACTGTCACTTGTCTATACCTTTTAGTTTAGGTTTATTTCACTACAAACAAAATTGTGACGGCACAAAAATATCTATGTTACAACTGCTGTTACTCGCAAAACCATCTCGTCACTTGTTATCACTTAGAACTCCGCCTTAGCAAAGCCTTAAATCATTGCAGCACCACAAGTCTCCTCGTGGTTCGACCCGCACTTGCAAGGCCTCCGATAGACGCCGTGCACTTGCTGTGATACCCGTAGGCTCAAATATAAACATCTTCGAGGCCTACCAACCTTCGCAATGTAGTTGTTTATTACTCTCGTGAAGTATTGTTGTCGCGATATTCTGGTCCTACATCTTGCCTCTTCTCATGTCTTCTCTGCGAAGAAGAGAATGTCATGAGAACCAATATTTTAAAGTGCCGCAACTGCTCATCCTTATCTCGCGATTGTTCATTTTTACTTGTTTTGTTTATGTACGGAATTTATTACAGGTGTTTCTTCTTCCACTCTTTTCTTGACACGTCTCTTTCAACCGTTTATTCTTGACCATTCACGTCCCATCTCGCATTAAATGCATTTGTTTTCTCGAGAATTCTCTTCTCTATATATAGCTTTCTTACCCTTTGGATTTTCTCTTTTATTTTCCTTCTGCAAATTTTCTTTAACTCTCTCTCTCCTTCCGCAATTTGCGCTCCTGCTACCACAGTCCTAGACTTTTCTCGTTCTTTTGATCTTCAACTCTCTATTCATTCCCATACTTCTAACAATGGCTTCACTTGGTCGTACATACACTCCTCATTTTACTGATGTTCAAAAGAAATTACAGGAAAAGGGTTTCACTTTATCTACCATTCCCAATCAAGGATCTTCATCTATTCTTTTCGCAAAATTGTTTTACGATCATCAATGTGATGATCATAAAATCATAGTCTCGCCTGGTCAACTTCTCGCGGACTCCCATTCCTCGTATAATCCCGAGTTGCCATTATTTTATGAAATTCTTGCTCACGAGAAATTCTCGCGAGCCGTCTATCAATTGAGTGGCGACGCATCCGTTTAATGCTTGAATTCGCAAATCGCGCGCTTTGGTAAAGGATCTTTATATCCTAATAATGTTAGGGATCCCGAGTTTGTAAATTTACAAATAGTTACCGAGAAGTATACCGTGGACAATTTCTTTGCGAATTACTCGCTTATAAATATGAGAAATGATAAATCTCATTTGGGGTGCTCCGGCGAAAAAGAATGATAATGTTGATGCTGACAAACTGCTTATGCAAGACATTGATTGGCATTCGGGCAACAATAATACTCCCCGTCATTCCAAGGATGAGAGATGGTGGGTTGTTCCTTTATTTTTGAGTGGACCTTACATCGCAGGTTCACATGTTCTCCCTGCGCACCTCGCAAACTATCATCCTTGGGAATTTAAGTGGCCTGAGGAGACAAAAGAGGTATATTTCCTTTCTTCAATTTCGCTTTGCGACATCTTCTTCCTCTTTTATTTATTAACTTTCAAAAATTTTAGATCACCAGAATGAGAAAGAAATATAGAGAAAATCCAAAGCCGAGTACCCTGGCAATACTTCGATCGCTCACGGATGAAGTAAGAAACATTTTCTTTTGTTATTTTAAACAATATTGTTGCCTCTGTTTCTTATCTTCATGCGTATGCGAAGGTTGAAGTTGAAGAAGCTGAAGCTGCGAAGGCTGAGGCTGCGAAGGATGAAGCTGCGAAGGCTACATGCATGGATAAAACTACTTTTCGCAAGGACAAGTCTTCTGCTCCGCTTTCTAAAAAACGGAAAACCCAGCTCTCTTCTCAAACCAATGAAAATTCTGATGAGGGTGAAAATGAGGTTGGTACTTCCTCCGCGAAAGAGAATCGCTTGACTACTTCTGTTATGGCGCAATTGTCCAGTGTCTTCTCCGATTCCATGCAAGGATTAGGGGATGATCATCTAACTGCTACTTGCGGAGCTCTCGCTAAAATCTGCGATGCCCCGCTATTAGAGGATAATGAGTCCTTTCGCGGAATCTCCCGAACGTTGACCTCCAGTCACTTAAATGCTCTCACTGCTTTGGTATGTTCATAACCCTTTGTTTCTTTGTGACTTCAATTATAAGCTTTATCTTAATCATTCTCATATTTTTCTTTATAGTCTGGGAGAGCTTCTTTGTTGTTGCCTCGGACCTCGAGAAAAGACGCCACAGTCTTGAAAAGAAAAATTTGCAACTTAAAGAGAAGATCCGAGAACTAGAGGTTGAAGCTGCGACATCTCGCAAGAAAGATGAAAGAATTAAACAGCTGGAGGCTGAGCTTACTTCTCAACAGAATAGAGTATCTACTCTTCAAAGTGCAAATCAGCAGCTTTATGGTATAAAATTTTTATTCTTCAAGTCATCTTTACTTTGTCGGCTATTATTCTTTCCCCGATTTATTATTTTCGCGAGACATATATAATCTCTCCGATGAAGCTATTCTTCTCCATTCATTTCCCGAGTCCATGGATAATGACGTTCTTCTCACCCATCTCAACGAGTCTTTAAGTAACTCATCAAACAAAATTGATTCCCTTTCATTGAATGAACTTCAACCAAATGTCGCCTTTCGTAGATTGAGCATAGAGCTAGTTTAGGTTTAGCCAATCGATTTAAACAAATGTATCTTGATTCCCATAGAAAAATTGAGCTTCAAAGGAAGAAAATTAGTGGCCTTATTGATGAAAAAGACCGTACTGCTAATAGGGGTGCGCAGGCATTAGCAGCATTTCAAAAGTCTCTTCTTGAAGTACAAATTGAACGAGATGAATCCCTTCGCCAGAATGCCATACTTACTGAGCGAGAAGAACAAGTTCGTTCACTTCTTGTTATAAATAATGATGATGAGTTTGCTTGGGCTGCGAAGGTTCTAGATAATGCCAGGAATAACTTAGGTGTTGATGTTAGCCTTCATGCCGAGCATACTGCCTTGGTTAAGGATATGATATCTGACAGAGAAGGTTGTTTATTATGCTTTACTGTTTTTTTATTTCCGTAGCATCGCTATTAAATTGTTAATATATTGTCATATGTTCTGCAGAATCCGAGAAAAGACTTCAAACAAGGATTGAAGAACTTGAGTCTGAAAAAGAACAACTCGCACAAGACTTTCTCTTCGCAACAACAAATATTCTAAGTAAAGAAACAAGCGCAAGCTACAGTGGCGAACTTTAATAATTATGCAGTTCGTTTTCGCAATCAAACTATTGAGATAGTTTGCAATGATCACAAGATTCCTCTTAGTTCATATCCTTGTCTTCGCGAGAATATTCCTGAAGATACACTTTTCTCAGATGTCTCTGATAGTGATGCTAGCGAAGCAGAAGAATCCGGCGAAGAGAATGATGAAATCAAGAATCCGACCAAGAAGATGATCCTTCAAAGAAATAACTTCTTTTTCTTCTTTTGCTACTTGTAATATATATACTCTTTCAATCTTCTTGGATTGTCAAATATGAATTCAATCTTAGCTTTCTTTACTTGCACATATTAATCAAGCAATTCTCTTTTATAATTCGACTACCAATATCATGAATGTATAAATTCCTCATATGGAAATGAATAACAAAACCTTATCCTATTCATTCCCATACTTGCCTCTGTTATTCATTCCCAAATGAGAGATCTACCTCTGTTGTCTGTTTTCGTAAGCATATTGAAGCTCGCTATGGCGACAAGATCGCAGAATGTCTCCATAAATGAAGAACTCCACTAATCTTGCCTTATCGTTTTTGTGTGGTCTTATTTTGCCTTCCTAATTAAAGGTCTTATTTCGCCACCCCTCGTTGCGACAAGATCGCAGGACGTCTTTACATTTTCATGTAATGACCCATTGACCTTGTCTTATCATTGAGTATTTTTGCCTCTGCAGGATATTTTATTCGCGACAATATGACAGGCTTAAACACTCTTGCGAGTGTAAAACCCCATGACATTATCGTCTCTGCGACGAAATCGCAGGACGTTTTTGCATTTCCATGCAATAACCCATTGATCTCGCCTTATCCTTGCGCGATATTATTGCCTCTACAGATCATTGCACAAATATGACAAGCCTATATTTCCTTGCGAAAGTAAAGTCTCATGACATTTGCGTCTTTTGACACTTATCAGCTCCCTAATGGAGGGTGCCGCCCTTATCATCTCCCTGGTTGCCCCTTCAAGGAGGCGTACATCGGCCATACAAGACTAGCTCCTCCCATCCGGTCTTAACAACAACCAGTTGTTTTCGCAGCCTCTTATCCCTTATACCTATATGGTTTATGGTTACGAGACCGCACCCTAAGTGGAGTTTTCTTCGGGCCGAGTGAAAGCATGTGCCAAGACTTGTCAAGAGTGGTAAGGAAGTTCCATGCTCCCGCACTCTTGACTCAACCGTGTACCTCGGCGCCTTGGTCATACGTCGACTCTTGGAAGAGATCCTTGCGCGTCCAACCAGGGTATAACCTTATATATATAGTTGGAAATCCAAGGTATCTCCACCGGATAGGCTTTCATGGGCCCCAAATCTCCATGACTCAGGTTCCAGGAGCGGTGTAACCTTTCCCCTGAGCCATGTCAAGAGATACCCCCTTATATGACGCACTTTAGGTCTTACATTTGCCTCTTGCGAAATATCATTCGCGAACTAAGGTGTACGCCATAAAGGTTCGTCCCATTCACTCACTCATTCATATTTGTTAATTCATTCAAGCATTCATTCTGTTTGCGAAGCTATCGCACAATCTTGCTTTATTTCCTTTGATCTCGCAACCTATCTGTCGCAAAAACATTACATCACAGATTCATTCCATTTCTCCCATCTTCTATGGGTAATATTTCTTAAGATATAACCTATTCCATGGCCTATTTAGTTTTTGCCCTACATCTTTGCCTTCAGGATCCATTAATCTATATGCCCATGTACCAACTATCTCCTTGATGATATAAGGTCCATCCCATCTTCTTGCCAGCCAGGTTGCCACCATTTTCTCGCTGATATATAGGTGTTTCTCGCAGCACCAAGTCACCTGGATGAAATTCACGTATCTTGACACGCTTGTTATATTCTCTGGCCAATCTTCGCTGATAATTCTCCATATGTTTTAGTGCTCTCTCTCTTTTCTCTTCTAATTCATCTAACTTGATTAAGATGTTACCCGCACTGAGATTTTTCTCCCAAGCTTCTTTCTTTGTAGTTGGAATCTTAACTTCTGTCGGGAGTACAGCTTCAACTCCATATGTTAAACAAAAAGGGACATGCCTCGTAGCTTCTCTTCTAGTTGTATTATAAGCCCATACCGCATTGGGTACTTGTTCGCACCATCCTTTATTGTATCCTTCTAACTTTTTCTTCAATATGTCTGCGATTGTTTTATTTGTCGCTTCTGCCTGACCATTAGCCTGCGGGTATAGAGGAGTTGATTTCCCACATCGTATCTGAAATGCATTAAGCAGCAATTCTATATTTTGTCCTTCGAACTGCTTCCCATTGTCAGATACCAACGTGTGTTGGAATCCCAAATCTCGCATATAATGTTCTCAAATATGAAAGTAAAAACATCCTTATCGCGAATATGTTGTACCGCTTTCACCTCTGCCCATTTTGTGAAATAATCTGTAGCGACGATTAAATATCTTCTCTGTCCCGTTCCTGGTAAAAATGGTCCTACAATGTCTAAACCCCATTTTCCAAATGGCCAGACACTTGTTGAAGAACTTAACGGAGCTCCCGGTGCATGTATTTTCTTCCCATGCCTTTGGCAATCCTCGCAACGCCTTGACACTTGTTTTGCGTCCTCATGCATATATGGCCAATAATAACCCTGCATTTTTGCTTTATGTGCTAAAGATCTTCCACCGCTGTGATTACCAGCATCCCCACTATGCAACATCTTCAATATGATTTCCCCTTCCTTTCTTGTTAAGCATCTAAGTGAAGGCCCGTTAAAAGATCGTCGGTATAGCACTCCATCTCTTAATTCATAATTTGTTGCACGGCTTTTTAATTTGTGTGTCTCCAATCTTTTTCTTGGTGTTTCTCCTGTTGTCAAATATGCATGAAGCTCGCTCTCCAATCTTCTTCGCGAGTGTTTGTGTTCCGTCTTCTACTACCATTACATCGGTTTCTTGTTCTTCTTCTTAGTTAATTGACGGCATCAAAAGTGTTTGTATTTTAATATTTCTCGCAATTGGATCTGTCATCATACTTGATATAAAGGCAAAAGCGTCTCATGAGCCTATTATTTCTCCTTGATATATGTCTCCACTTTATTCTTGGTATCTGCATCGACAACTCGTCAACAAGTTTCTTATATTTTTGCAAAGACAATTCGTTTATGGCATATTCTTCTTTTATCTGGCGAATTGCCAGTTGTGAATCACTTGTGATCCTCACATTCTCCAATTTCATTTCTATTGCAAATCGCAGAGCATGTATTATAGCTTCATATTCTGTTTCATTATTTGTTGATGCAAATTCCAATCTGAAAGAAAGAGCTATTTTATTGCCCTCTGGCGATATCACAACAATTCCTATTCCATTTCCTTCTCCATTTGATGACCCATCTACTAATATTTCCCATCTATTCGGTTCTGTCAACAAATCTTTTGGATCTCCATGTTCTTCTTCCACATCCATCATTTCTTCTACTGATTCATCTTCTTCCAAGGGAAATTCTGCTAGAAAGTCTGCGACAACTTGTGATTTTGGCGAAGATAATATTTCATATTTGAGTTTGCAATGACTTATTTGGGCATTCCATCTCTCAACTCTTCCCGACCTCTTTGAATTCTTCATCACTGATTCTATTGGTACTTTTGTTACCACCTTAACAACATGCGCTTGAAAATATATACGAAGCTTAAATGTTGCATAAACTAATGCCAAGATTAATTTTTCAATTTTTGAGTAATTCCTTTCTGCAGCATTGAAGGTTTTGCTAATGTAATAAATTGGTTTTTCTACTCCTGCGTCCACTCGTAGTAACACTGCGCTTAATGCATGCGAGGTTGTCGCTAGATAGATTAACAACTCTTCTCCTTCTTCTGCTTTTTGCAAAATTGATATATCCATTAAATGTTCCTTTATTCCTTGCAAGGCTCTCTCGCATTCATCTGTCCATTTGAATTTCGATCCCTTCCTAAGGATATTGAAAAAGTGCTTACATTTGTCAGATGATCGCGAGATGAACCTCCCTAGCGAAGCTAACAACCCGTTTAACTTTTGAACATCTTTTACTGTCGCCGGTGTTGGCATATCGCGAACTGCATGTATTTTCTCTGGGTCGACTTGAATTCCTTCTTTGGATACAATGTACCCTAAAAATTTTCCAGAGGCGACTCCAAAGGTACATTTCTCTGGGTTTACTTTGATATTATATTGCCTCATTTGTTCAAAAATTTCTCTCAAATCCTGTACATGGTCTTTTGCTTTCTTACTTTTTATTAACATATCATCTACGTATACCTCTAATGTTTTGTGTATCCATCTCGCGAACACCTTTTCCACCATTCTTTGGTATGTCGCACCGGCATTTCGCAAACCAAACGGCATTTTTGTATAATAGTACAATCCTCTTGGAGCAAAGAAAGCAGTATGTTCTTGATCTTCTTCGGCGAGAGGAATTTGATTGTAACCCTTATATCCATCAAGAGATGATATCCTTTCGTTTCCTGCCGCTGCTTCAACCAATTGTGGAATATCTGGTAATGGGAAACTATCTTTAAGACAAGCTTTGTTTAGATCAGTAAAGTCTATACAAATTCTTATTCCTTTTTTCTTCTTTGGGACTATAACCATATTTGCTATCCACTCGGGATATTTTGCTTGTCTAATGATTCCTGCGTCCAACATTTTCTGCAATTCTTCTTCTATTTGAGGATGATATGCTGTCACGATCTTTCTAATTCTTTGTTTAAATGGTTTTGCATTCTTGTTAATTTCCAATTTATGGCAAGCCACTGATGGATCTATTCCAGGCATTTCATCCATATCCCACGCGAAAATATCTTTGTAATCTCGCAGCAAATCAATAGTTCTTCTCTCTTCATCTGCTTCCATTGTAGTCCCAATTTTTAAGATTTTAGGCTCCTCCTCGGTTCCAACATTCACTTCTTTTGTTTGTTCTACTGCGACATAACTAGACTTCGGTTCTCCCATAGGAGTTGGTCCTTTCATTTCCTTCGCGAACTCACTCCCTTTTCCCATGATTTCACCAGGTATTCCTTTTCCCTCTTTTGCTCTTATCATGTAAATTCTAAATTCTTCTTCTTTCTTAATTTGCTTTTATCATCTTCCCGCGATCTTTTCGCTTCTTCACTTGCCCTTCATAATGCTTTACCTCGATTTGATGATATATTCTTCCTTTATCAATATCTCCTCTCGATTTCACCAATTCCACTCGGCATAGGAAATTTGATGCACTGATGGAGTGTTGACGCTACCGCCTTAATTGCATGTACCCAAGGTCTCCCTAACAATATGTGGTACGGCGATTCCATATCCACTACACTTAATGTTACTTGTGTTTCAATTTCTCCGAGTAAAATTCGTAATTTTATCTCCCCTTTAGGTACTGTTATAGATTTTCCAAAACCGTAGATATAATACCTTGGGGAACTCATTTCTTCATCTTTATATCCTAATTTTTTGTAGGTATGGTAAAACATGATACTCACCAAACTCCCCGTATCCACCAAAGTTCTATTTATTGCCCATTCTTCCGCTGCTTTTGTCAATTCTTCTCTTTTTCTGCTTGCATTTATTGTGATCACTAATGGAGATGTATGATTCAAACTTTCTCTAGGCACTTCTGCTGCTGTGAACATTATTTTCTGTTTTTCCCATTCCTTCAAAGACGATGTCTTCTCCTCATCTATAATCTTCTTTCCTTCAAAGTCTCGTTTATGTATCCTTCCTCTAATATTTTCGTGGAATTCATTAACCATTGCTTTTGTAATTAAATTGTATTCCATATCTTCATTATACTCCTTGTTTCTTAACTCCTCTACCTCATCTGATTTAACATTTTCCTTTCTCATTTTCTTAATTTAAACGATTTTAACTGCACTCTTCGATCTTCAATCACATTCAGTCCCTGTTTCTAGCGCATATGTAGTTGCAGGAAATCCCACACTACACCCCTCACTCAAATTCGTTTAATTATTCCATTTGAAGATGAATAACAATATATTTTACTAATTGTTTTCTTGAAAGGTTTACAAAGAAATGTAGAACAGAGCTAAAGAAATTACAATCACTCTTAATTTTCTCTCTCCTAATGACTTGCTTAACAATTCAAAAAGAACCCCCCCTTACAGCAGACTGACTCAACTCTTTATATAGGGTAATATACAGTGGATGACAGCTAAGCTGTCCTTTATTTTCGGAAACATCTCGCGAAGTGTCGCGAATGTTATAAACGTCTTTACTTGCGACACTCCTAAATATCGCCAAGTCTTCACACTTTTCTCATGTTCTGGCTGTCGTCATCTGATGCGTCATTTAAATTTTTTACTTGCGACACCTTCGCAATGTAGTTGTTTATTACTCTCGCGAAGTATTGTTGTCGCGATATTCTGGTCCTACAATTGTAAATATGAAAAATGATTTACAAAGTAAAGATGTCGACATACTTTGAACATGTGCATTAACTCTTATCTTTTATTGTTCAAAGATATTCCTTAATAGCTAAAGGAGAATCCCGGATCGAAATAAATTGAGAATCTTTTAATTAAGGTTTTTAGTTTTATATGCTTTTAATTTCCAGCAATTAAAATGCATATATTTAAAAAATAAAAATTGGTAATATGCATTTACTAATTGGAGATTTTCTACTGAGATTTCAGTCAATATTTGGACAAAGCAGTTCCAGAAATTATGAAAACCGAATTTGGAAATATATTGCATATCTTGATAATATTTTCGGTTTTGGAAATTCCTTGGTGTCCAAACTTCTTTGGTCTATAAATATTGAAGTTTGCATTTCGAGCAAACTAATCCTCAGAGCCAGCAAAACTACCTAGTTGTGTTGTTACTGGTAGAGCCGTCTATTTGGAGAGGAAAGTACCCTAATTAGGCGAAATCTCTTACGACCACTCGTTTTAAAGACTTCTTTGGGATTAAGAAGCTATACGAGTACCGTTGGTGGGAAACTAGATAATTGCAGTTTATTATTAGTTTTCGATTGATTTGATTGACTAACGGTTGTTGAACTTTGATTGCACCTAGTTTGTTTATGCTTGAGAATCTTCTCTTTTGATATAAGATTCACTCAAACTAGATCGAAGTATCGACGGGGATCTTTAAACTGTTTGTAGATCTAAAGACGTCTTGTGATATTCCATTATTAACAGACTCCGTTCTGTGTGTGATTGATCATAAGAGATTCAAGTTGATTGTGTGCAGGTGTTTATTGAAGATCTAAGAAGATTTGAAGACAAAGAAGATTTCTGATTTGAGTTCATAATCTTTGGTGTGCACAAAACTTGATCGGCTGGGGATCCAACTATAATCGGTTTATCTTTATGATAACCTTGATTGATTAGTTGAGTAGATCGGCATCAATAAAATTCTTTGTGATTCAAAGTATTGATTGCATAGTCTAAACAATTACTTTGGTAGTTGTTGATAGATTGATCTAACAACCTGAGAAAGGAGTTTATTGGGATAAACGGAAGAGCCTTTTGTCAAACTCATATCACTTGTTTGAAAAGAGTTGTTACTGGAACAGCATTTGTTGTTCCTTTTTATCGTTTGGAATACGAACCAAAGGAATTGTTCCAAGTGCGTGACTTATTGCAAGTTGGAGGCGCAAGGATATAGACGGAACTAAGTGAACTATAGGTTTAGTTGCTTGGTCTCAACTATACAAAGTTTGTTTAGATTTCGTATAGCGGCTTAATCCTGAGAGTATTCAATTCTGGACAAGGTCCCAGGGTTAATCTGCATTTGCAGTTTTCTCGTTAACAAAATCTTGTTGTGTCTTTTACTTTTCTATTTCTGCAATTATAATTATTTTTTATTATAATTATAGAAGTAAAATACACAAACGTCAATTCCTAATTACTTGATAGCAATCTTATTGTGTTTGATTAAGTCCGAACCTATTATCAAGTAATCATACTTCGTTGTTGTATTGTCTCGATCTTGTATCCATAGTCAATCACGCAAGTTATCTTGTTGTCGTATTGTCTCGATCTTGTATCCATAGACAATCACACGAAGTGTAAACCGATTAGTTGTATTGTCTCGACTTAGTCCATAGACAATCACTTTGGAGAAAGGACTTATAGGTGGAAAAGTTTTAGATTGAGGTATATTTGGGTACCCTCGTCTTTTCATAAGTAAAACCGATATATCGGTCGGTATCGGCCTGTACAACTGATAATATCGTTTCGTCTTTGTATCGTCGATATTTTCAATATCGTATAGGTATTTTCCGATACCCGATAAAAAACTGTAATATCGGCCTGTACAACCGATATTGACTACCTTGAGCTAACCTCAAAATCCGGACTTATGTTTCCCAAAGAGCACCTTAGATAATTATTCATCTCACAAGTATTAAACTTGTGGAATCAATCAAAGTCTGAGACAAAGAGAACTTTGATGATTTCTATCCATCTTGTTCAAGTGAGCAGCTCAACAATCGAACAAGATAGGGATACTCGAGCTATCAGATAAACAATAGTTGTACCTGGCTTCACGAATCCCTATGAAGTTTTGTAGTCGCTAAACCCTAAAAGGGTTTTAGGAAGAGGACGACTCTAGTTTACAACAAGGACACACCAAGAAAGTAGTTTTGTTATTCAACGATCCCAGTTGCTTGAGGTTCCGTTTGATAGACATTCAAAGCATAGGTTGCTTTAGGTTTAAGCTAAGATAGCTTTGGAACCAAGCAAACAATATTCATCGTTAGATGAATATTTGAATCTGATTAACATAACAAGATATACACTCTTGTTAGGATGAACTGTAACCGAACCGTGTACAAAGACCACTCTCATGAATGGTTAGTCGAAACTAGCCAACTATGATAAAACTTGAGCATTTTCATATAACACTTAAGACTTAACTCGAGTCACAATTATGTGATCCAATATGTCTATGGTGTTTTTAGAGATTATCCAAATCCTAATTATCTCGGAGAAATAATTTTTATGCATACGAACTTAATCACATGGTAAATATATGTACAAGGTACAAATAATTAACATGTTTGTGAACAGTTAAGTCAAAGTACTTGTGCCGGTATGTATACCTTATAAAATGACCGAATTCCAGAGTTCACAGAACTTTTATGGTACATGTACTGGTATGGATACTGTTTGTACCCAAAATAAATTCTAGGCACTAAACACGATGAATAGATGATTTGGTGTGTATTTTGGGTTAGGAGTCTAATTGAATAACAAATAAAGAGACACGGGTTTAACGTGGTTCGGCATGGTTTGCCTACATCCACGGACGAAGGTATTTTATTAATATTTGGAATTACAATCCATTTTTTTCTCTTTGCTAGCCTCCCCACAAATGACTTCTGCCCCTCCATATTTATACAGTTCAATATCTAATTTCAATATAAACTTAAATGGCATTTACTGCTCATTCATGCCTTCATCTTCCATTATGCATGAAACTGCTGGAATTAACTATGCATGCCTCCATCTTCAATTCTGCATGAAACTGTTGGAATTAACTCTGCACGCCTCCATCTTCAATTCTGTAGGAAACTGCTGGAATTAACTCTGCATGCCTCCATCTTCAATTCTGCATGAAACTGTTTGATGCTTCTTTGAATAAATTCTACATGAATAATGGCTGGCAGTATGGGTGGATCTTTGGCTGAAAAGACACGGTGACGCATGGGTAGAAGACGGCCGGGCAAAGACATCTGGCAGCATGGCTAGAAAATGGATGACAGTGAGGCAGAGGACTTGGCTGGGAATTGGTTGGCATCACTGTTGGCAACAAGACTGAAAATTGGCTGGAGGTGCGGCGTGCAACCTGACTTGACAGTTGACCAATGGTCGACTTTGATTGTTGACCGAGTGATGACTTTGACCGGTTATTGTAATACTGGGCAGGCAGGTGGGCTGCTTCGGTTGACTGGTGGCAGCTGAATTGTGGACTAAAACAATATTCTGGCCCACTATGTGGTATTTTTACTCATGGTACAAACATCGCCCCCTCTTAACCTCCAACTTGTTGGGGGTTAAGAACATTTCATTTCCCTTGGTCAATGAAAAATCGCCCTTAAGTGTGGATTAATGTTGCTAAAGTGATTGGCAACCTTCTCTTGTTGTTTACGGAAATCAAGACGCCCCCAAGAGTAAATATCTGTTGTTGAGGCGAAAGGAAAACCGCCTTCGTTGATTGTGGAAATCGTAATCAAGTCGCCCCCAAGTGAGGCTATTGTGCTTGGAAGATCGGCGGGAAATAGTTTAGTATGAACCATCGTTGCATGCAAAAAAAGGACTGAAGGCTGAACTGGTTTGTACCGGAAGCGTGATGCTATAGTGGATTGGTGTTGAAAGTGAGTTGTAACTGAATTGTGGTAGTTGCGTAGAACTTGACTAGTATCTGTTGTTTGGAAAAACTGAGTTATATCTGACGTCACTCAGCCGGAATCTGTGCGAGCTGTTATTGTTAACGAAATTTGAATTGCAGACTGTCAGTAATTTCCGACCAAACTGGGTAGTATCAGCTGTTGGTATTAAGCTGTTGTCAATTACGGACTAAGCTGCGGTAGATGCGAGCGAAGGCGTGTGACCCTTTAGTAGTTGAGATGGTAGCAGATTTTGCGTGTTGTTGGACCTCCAATGGCCTTAGCTGTGCTACTGAATGTGACATTGATCTTTATATGTCTTTATATGTCTTCAATTGTTATGGTCTTAGCTGTGCTATTGAATGTGACAATAGTTGTTGCTGCGGAACTAGATTGCAATGATTGCGGAAAACTGGACTGCGACGACCACAAAAAACTGTCATGTGCAGTAATGAGCAAAACTGCGTGGTAACATGATTGAGCAAAGCTGGTCTGCAGCAGCTGCGATCAGCTGGCCTGCAGGAGCTGCGAACATAGCTGGACTGCAGCAGCTTCGATCAGCTGGACTACAGCAGCGACGAGCAAAGTTGCACTACACCAGTTGCGATCAGCTGGACCGCAGGAGCTGCGAACATAGATGGAATGCAGTAGCTTCGATCAGCTGGACTGCAGCAGCAACGACCAAAATTACATTACAGCAGCTGCGATCAGCTAGACTGCAGGAGCTATGAACAGAGCCGACTGGGCAGAAATGCGATCACCGGGACTCATAGAGATGCGAACATAGCGGGACCGGGCAGCAGCTTCGATCGAGATGGATTGCAAGAAGAACGAGCAAAATTACACTGGCACGCCAGCCTGCGATCACCGGACCTGCAGAGCTACGAACGTAGATCGACTACAGCAGCGCGCGATCATCTGGACTGCAAAGAACAACGATCAAAATTATATTGCAAAGCTGCGATCACTGGATCGCAGAGCTAGAACAGAGATGGACCGCAAAGAATCGCGATCACCGATCGCAACAACAACGAGCAAAGCTGCATTTGCAGCAGCTGCGATCAGCTGGACTGCAGGAGATGCGAACATAGCTAGACTGCAGCAGCTTCGATCAGCAGGATTGTAACAACAACGAGCAAAATTACACTGCAGCAGCTACGATCAGCTGGACTGCAGGAGCTACGAACAGAGCTAGACTGCAGCAGCTGCGATCAGCTGGACTGCAGTGGCAACGAGCAAAATTACACTACAAAGAAATGCGATCAGCCGACTACTAAAGCTACGAACAGCGGATCTGCAGAGTCGCGATCACCGGATCGCAACAACAACGAGCAAAGTCGTGAAAGCAGCAACAAGCGATCACTGGATCGGCAGGAGATGTGAACATAGTCGACTGCAGCATTTTCACATCACCGGATTGTAAGAAAGAACTAGCAAAATTACGCTGCAGCACTGCGATCGGTTGGCAACAGAGCTACGAACAGAGCCGGGATCGCAAAAGAACGAGCAAAGCTTCACCGCAAAGCTGCGATCACCGACTGCAGAGATGCTAACATAGATGGGCTAACGACACTTTGGATCACTGGAATGCAGCACGAAAGAGCAAAGTTTCACCGCAGCAGCGCGATCACCGGACGCAGAGTCGCGAACATGACCGCAAGAAATGAGATGCCCGGACTGCAGGAATCACAAACATAGCGGGACTGCAGCAGCTTCGATCAGCTGGACTGCAACAGCAACGAGCAAAGCTTCACCGCGGAAAATACCGCGATCACCGGATCGCAGAGATGCGAACATAGCTGGACTGCAGCAACGACGAGCAAAATTTCACTGTAGCAGCTGCGATCAGCTGGACTGCAGGAATCACGAATATAGCTGGACTGCAGCAGCTTCGATCAGCTGAAATGCAGCAGTTGCTGAGAAACTAGATGAAAACAGTTCGATAAACCTGAGTGTAACAGTTACAAATAAAACCAGGACTGTATCAATTGCGTCCAACTGAGTACAGAATTGATGAGCAAAACTGGACTGCATCAGTTGCGTCCAACCGAGTGCAGCAGTTTCTTTTGAACTGGCCTACAACAGTTCGATCAACTTAACTGTAGAAGTTATTAATGTTATTGTTTGAAATAATTGCATCAAAATGTTAGGGTGTATGCTCGCCCCCTCTTAATCATGTAACTCGTTGGATGCTTAAGATGTTCGGGTTACCCTTTGTTTCGATTTCCAGCAACCGAATTTTGCATCGCATTTACGTGCTACATAACTTGCCCCCAAGCGTGTGGAGTGTTACGCATCTTGCCTCAGAAGAGTTAATTTAGACCATGAGGCATTACATATCTCGCCCCCAAGTGATGGTTAGTCACGTTGAAGTGATATGCAACTCTCCCCCAAAAGATAATGATTGTCATGCTGCTCAATGCTCGCACAAGGCTGCACTGCCTTGCTGCATTTTGCTCGCGCATGAAATTTTGAAGCTCTTTGCTATCTGGAATTCGTGACCACTATTCCAGATGTGCGCAAAATTATAATGTGTGCATCTCCTCGTGAGAAAATGCTCGCCACATTGTAGGTGTCCCATTGAATAAAATTATGAATGATTATATGTAAAGATGCGAAAATATGTAAATTGTATACGTACCATATTAAAAGTGTTATTGCGACTTTGTTTATGAGGTGATTAGGATGACCACTGACTATGTTGATGTTTTCCAGCGACGATGACTAGTGGTGATGCCTTAGCGTCTCAGCTTGACTCGGCAACTAGATCGTCTCGGCGGATCGGAAAGCACCGATTGAATCGAACCGGATTGAAGACAGTTGCCATGGAACTACAGAAGTTCGATCATATTGTACTGAAACAGTCTTGAGGAAAACTGCACTACAACAGTTTGATCAACTGGACTGTAGTGATTATACGAAAAAGGACTGCAGCTGCTTCGATCAACTGGACTGCAGTATTTGCTGAGGGACTGGACTACAACAGCTCGATCAACTGGACTGTAGCAGTTACGATCATCACCGAACACAAGTGCCTTGAGATTTGAAATCTACACAACAAGCACGAACATTTCATGTTGTGGACTTTAATTGACATAACGTCAATTTTTGAGGATGTTGCTAAAATATGGCTTCATATGGTTATTAAAATATGCCCCTCTTAGATGTCGCCGTTCCAATCTCAAAAATAATTTTTATTTAAACGTTTGAAACTGTGACCTTACGTTGTTGGAAATTGACATGCGATCGCAACGAGCCGAAAATCGCTCAATTCGGATGTACGATGAAGAAGTTATCGAACAAACAAATTTGCATGTGGAGTTAGTCGAGAAATAGATTGTTGTCGGGGCAGGAGCAGCCGATGTGGCGCAACTTATACTAATAAGATGGCAAGTTGCTAATGTGGCAATTTGTATGGCAAGAAGTTAGCTGACATGGTACCCGGTTGATGACGCGGTATTATCATGTTGGTGACGTGAGCATCTTGCTCCATTTCTTTTATGACTTTGCTTGGTGGGCATCTTGCTCCAAACATGTTGATGATGTGATTGTACCAAAAATATTATTCTCCAATTGTAAAAATTTTACCTTCATGATGTAGGTATTGAAATACGATCGCAACGAGCCAAAAATCATCCAATTCGGACGTGGGATGAAGAAGATATCAAAGAAACAAATTTGAAGACCAAACCCAAAAATGTATGTATTTGACTAAGCACACGAAGTGGGGCCGAAAAATCCTCAAGCCAACTAAACTGGGGCTGATAAATCCATCGAGTCAATAACCCGACTCGGCTGGTGACTCAGTTGGCTTAGCCAACTCGGCTAGGCTCGGTGGGTGAAATAATCTTGCAGCTGAATCTGAGTGGGGTGTAAAAATCCAAGGGGTACTAGCTTAAGCTACGTCGAGAAGCATAGTATCAGAGCCATTGAAGTGGGTGATGAAGACCTTAACGTGGGTGACGGAAACTTAAGGTAGGTGAACGAAACCCTGAAGTGGGTGAACGGATCTGCCGCCGGCACTGTCTTTTCTGCTGACGTAGCGGTGCTGAATGGACCGAGTCGCTGATGTGGCGCTACTGACCGGACTTGGTCGCTGACGTGGCGCTACTGAATGTACCTGGCCTCTGACGTGTCAATAATGACTTGGGTGATTCGCTTACATGGCACTGCTGACTGGGTCGGATCGATGACGTGGCAGGTGTTGCCGTGGCATACTTGATGACGTGGTGGTTGATGATTGGACCAGGGGTTGACGTGTCGAACACTGACTGGACGGAGTTGCTGACGTGGTAGAGCGCCACGTCAGGACTTGATGATGTGGCACCTACTTATGTGGCGCCCTGCTGAAGTTTGATGTAGCACAGAGCATCGAAGTTTGACGTACCACAGAGCATCGAAGGTTGATATACGCAGCTCATCGAAGTTTGATAGAACCTGAAGCATCGAAATTTCTCCAGAGTTTTGAATTTTGATGTACCGCATATCATCGAAGTTTGATGTACCACACAGAGATTCAACGGTTGATATAGGCGACGCATCCGAGTTTGATGTAACTTGAAGCATCGAAATTTTTCAGAGTGTGATTTGACTTGACAGGTGGCCCGCTTTTTTTTTTTTTTTTTTTTTGCGCTTTTCGCAACACTTTTCTTGGACTGTGATCTTTGCTTCTGCAACGGCTGGTGGAAGTGTTATCTTTTTGTTTTCGCCTTTGCAACAGTTTTGAGTACTGTTTTCCTTTCTCCTTGAACTTTCTGCAACATTATTCCTGAAGTGTCGCCTTTTCTCAATAACTTTTCTGTGAGTTTTTGTAACGGTTATTTGAGATGCGTTTGTGGACCTTTTCAGAAACTTTTTGATGTCACCGGGAGGTTTTTCCTTAGGGTTTCCGCCTCTCACATGTTTTTGACAAGCAACGAACTCGAATATCTTTGCTAATATGTTATGGATGAACTGATTTTTTATTTTTATTTTTGAACTTTGGTCATAACGTCTGCAGATCGAACATCGCCAATATTTTTTTTGAAGTTTGATGTAACTTTACAGTGAGTCAGCTTTGGTGGCTTCCGACTGTGAAAAGCCGGGACTGCAGCGATTGCGATCAATCGGATCTGCAGAATAATGATGATTCAGGCTGCGGCAAAGAAATTGCGACAGTGGATCGGCAGTGATTGAAATCAAAACTAGACCCATCCATATTGCGGATCGAATATCCAGCAACAATTTTGATGATGTTTTTACGCCATCTTTTACCGTGGACCGAACGTCCTGACAATAGTTTCAACAACCCTTGTAGTGGTATAGATTGGGTGCTTTCCAAAGGTAATAGTTTTGATGGTGTTTCACTCCATCTTTTGCCGCGGACTGAACGTCCTGGCAACATTTCATCAGGCTTTGTAGTAATGCAATTTTAGTGGTTTCAGAAGGTAATAGCTTCAACAAATCTCGAATTGCGAATCTGGACTGCAGCAGTTGCGATCAACTGGACTGCAGTAATTGTGATTAACTAGTCAGCAGCAGCTGCGATCAGCTGGACTGAAACTATTACGATCAAAATGGGCTGCGTGATTACGATCAATCGGATCTGCAGCAGTGATTTTTCATGATGTTCAAACAGCTTTTTAACGGACTCGATTTTGAAGCATTTTGTACAACTTTTCTCAATGGGAAAACACGATTCCTTTTCTCGTAATCCCCTTAGTCGGCGCCAATGTTTGTACCCAAAATAAATTCTAGGCACTAAACACGATGAATAGATGATTTGGTGTGTGTTTTGGGTTAGGAGTCTAATTGAAGAACAAATAAAGAGGCACAGGTTTAACGTGGTTCGGCATGGTTTGCCTACATCCACGGACGAATCCCCTCGGGGAGTGGTATTTTATTGATATGTGGAATTACAATCCATTTTTTCTCTTTGCTAGCCTCCCCACAAATGACTTCTGCCCTTCCATATTTATATAGTTCAATATCTAATTTCAATATAAACTTAAATGGCATTTACTGCTCATTCATGCCTTCATCTTCTATTATGCATGAAACTGCTGGAATTAACTCTGCATGCCTTCATCTTCAATTCTGCATGAAACTGTTTGCATGCTTCTTTGAATAAATTCTACATGAATAATGGCTGGCAGTATGGGTGGATGTTTGGGCAAAAGACACCACACAGCATGGGTAGAAGGCCGGCCGGGCAAAGACATCTGGGCGGCATGGCTAGAAACCCGGGATGGCAAAGTGGCGAGCACTTGGCTGGGAATTGGTTGGCATCCTTTGTTGTCAAAAGACTGAAAATTGGTGGAGGTGCGACGTGCAACCCGACTTGACAGTTGACCAACTTGGTCGACTTTGACTGTTGACCGAGTGTTGACTTTGACCGGTCATTGTTATACTGGGAAGGCTGGTGGGCTGCTTCGGTTGACTGGTGGCAGCTGAATTGTGGCCTAAAACAAACTGGTTTCGGGACCAACAGTTCTTTTCTAGCACGCGTACTGGTTTGCGTACTGATACGGGTTCACGAGTTCACAGAATTTTTAAGGTGTGCATACGGATATGCATACCAAAAGCTATTTGTCGACATATAGTTACGTGTACTGAGTACGTGTATTACAGCTTCAGCCCTTAACAGTTTTCCAATTTATAATACTGATATGTATACTGTCTTATATCCGAAATTACAATAGTTCTATATTTTTCTCTAAATCAATTCAAAACATTCCCAAATAACATCAATGACATGTATCACTTGTTTTAGGTTATTTTTGAATGATAAGTCTTGACTCATGATTTTGATTGCGAACAATAAATTGTTCTTTACGGAAATTCATTAAGTATGAACAAATGTTCATTAAGCTTAGTCATATATTTCGAGAACTAATTACAAGATAAACTTGACTCGAAATTCTTGATATGCTTACGATAGTCTAATTAGTTATGCGACTATGTCTCATAGATCAAAAGATGAATAATCTTGAGAAACATGTGGTTCAGTCTTCACTTACCTTTTGTTGAAGAAGTTCTCCAAAAGCTTCAATTGATCTTCGCCTTCCAACGATATAACACAATGATGACTGTCGTGGTGTACGTTTCTTAACTACACTTTTATCCTAATCCGAGACTTAACTAGAAATCAAGATATAGATTTGACAACAAGCTTGAGATAGAAACACATGTGAGTTTGACCGAGCAATACTCTAACAACTACCCTTTTAAGTTAATTAAAAACATATGGCTTCGTTGAGAAGGTAAGTGACTCCCAATTTAATTTTAAAGTGTTATTGTTATTTTTTGAATGTAATGCTTAAAAAAAATGTAACTGAAAATTTTCAATTTCAGTCACTACCGGCACTGCTTTTAGTATGAATGCCATGTCGATATTCATGATTGTAGTTTCCAGAATTTTGTATGTACATATACCGGCATGAAACATGTTTGAATACCATGTCGGTACTTTGTGTCAGTATTATTTCTACTTTTTTAGTTTATGCCGACACAGACTTGTCGGCATGCTCGATATGAAAATAACAATGCCGACATCTAAGCGAAAAAACTTAAGCTTCTGGAGAACTTGAAATATGTGCCGGCATGCTCGATAAAAAGATTTCAATGTCGGCAGTATAATTTGTAAGTACATTTTTTTTGTACATTTTTTTCGAAATGCCGGCATGGTTAGTTTTATATATACAATGCCGACAAAAAATTTAAATTTGGGGGATATTGTTTGTCGGCATGGTTAGAGTTTGAATACCATGCCGATTAGACACATGCCGACATGGTATTCATACTCTCACCACGCCGGCATTGAGTTTATTTAGGCGTAACAATGCCGAAGTGAATGAAAAAAAAATCAAATTTTATGACATTAATACTATATATACCTGAGTATTTGTAGTACTTGTATATTGAGCTTGTTTACTTTCTTGGGTTGGTTCTTCATGAAAATCTTCATGCTCATAAATATCATGATTTAAGGGTGTTCGGTCCACAAAAGTTGTAATTGTGAGTTGTTATCTGATCTATTATCTTAACTAAACATGATTATCTACTAAGTATGATTAGTGAGGATAAATTAGGAATTATATAAATTATATGGATATGGGTTATGAGAATTACTAATCAAATCCCTATTTTGTCTTATTAGCATATCCCATATTATTTTGGGTATACCACAATTGCGCGTTCGTATTAAATAAGTAGATAGTATATTAAAGTACATGCTTCACTCACCAGTGAAGTAAGACCAAATGTTTTTTTATCATAGAACAATTGAGAAGAGATGCGACGTTGTTTCAATATACAATATACACCACTAAATAGTGTCGGACTAGGTGATATTCAGCTGAATTGACTGAATACAATCATTCAGTACTTCATATTCTCTTCTGGCAAAGCTAGAAAGCCTTTGTGAAATCCGTAGATTCTGACTTAGAATATTAATATCATCTGCAATAGTTTCACTAACCAATTTATGTTTAGAGAGAATCAAAGAAGATAATAAGGCCAGGAAAAGCTCCTAAATGGTTTTAGAAAAACCTTTCTATCTTCCCAAAAACAGACCAACATATTGTTAACCTTGAATCTAGAGTTTATAGTAACTTTGTTTGCATAATCGCCTTCCAAACTAGTTTACCTCAATGACTATTAGGATTTTTAGTGAGCCAAGTAAAGAATCCTCACCGTATTTTTCTTCGATGATAGTTTTTCAAAGCATATTGTTCTCCTTAGTATATCTCCATAACCATTTAGTTATAAGAGCATCATTCATAGACTTCAAACTTTTAACACCAAGAACACCATTTTTCCCCCTGCAAATGACATTCCATCTAACTAAATGCAACTTTATACGGTTATTATTATCATTCCATAAGAAAATCTCATGATTTTTTTCTTCTTTAGAAAAATAAGCAGAGCTAGGCCGAAATACAGATGGCTAATTAACATTCAACAGGCAAATATTATTTTCAGGCTAAAGGTTAGGAGAGAGATGGGTGCTACAAAAGAAAGCATCAGAAGTGTTACATGTCCCCTATTGTCTTCCTCCAATTTGTCACTAATGCGGTGGTATCCATTTAAACCCTTCATTTGGGAATCGTGAACCCTTAGGGGGAGGGGAGGTGGTGGTTCCAGCCCCGAACATCCACGGACCAGTGTGTTTGTGACACCTCATTGGGGATAACAGTGTGAGACAATAAGTGAGAATAAGAACAATTTCGAAGGAAAGCATGAAGGTTCTAGCTTTCCCAACTGACACTAAAAGAGATAGCAGTTCCCTAACAAAACATAATAACTAACTTAAAGCAAGCATAATTTGATATGTTGAATCACAGTCAGCTTAAGCAAGATGAAAGAAACTTGGTTTGAATCCGTTTCATCCCTTAGTAAATTAACATGATATGATCGCATGAATATATTCTTTAAATCGCATCTTGGTAGAGATATTTAAACTTCCGAATGCTAGTCATGTTTTCAAATTCAAATTCAATTTTGATATTTATATGTTGTATCTCCTTGGACCTTGCGAAAGCTAATTCATCTTCCCCGGAGCTCTCATCATCTCCAAAGTGTCTTGGAAATCCCCTTGCTGCAGTACAAGATCATGTAAGATCATGGGCTTTGAGACCATCATAGTTTCATTAGAGTCATGTAAAGTGCAGATTTTTATAGTGACACTAATAGACTTCATGTCACTATGGTGTAACTTTTTGCTATCAAAGATTCCAGATTTCTTGTAATAGAGGTTGTTCAGAATGTGATCTTGGATATTGTTAACCCTGTCGTAGGAGCAAAGATTTTGTTTGATGCTTTTGGCAGCCAAAATTGAATTTGATTCAACTTTCTTAAACACAAAGTCATGCCTAACTTTCAAGACGAACCCGCTAACACTAACACATATAGCAATTTTGTGTTTTATATAAGAGTCACCACCAAACGAGGAATTAAACCAATAAAAAAAATTGGTGTTAATTCCAAATTTTGTGTGATTATCTCCAAAAGCTTATTTCCCGACAAAAACAACCGAGGGGCTTTCCATGAAGATACATGTTGTTAGAGCATTGCTCGGTCAAACTCGCATGCGTTGCTATCTCAAGCATGTTTTTCAATGTTAGTGATTAAAACTATAAGTCTTGATTTCTATCCTATGTAGCTAAAGGTCTCGGACTAGGATAAAAAGTGTAGTTGAGCTCAAGAACTCCATGGCAATCATCATACAAGACGAAGGACTACTCGAGGAACCGTTGGAACTTCATCGACTAAAAAGGTATGTGGAGACTTGAACTTATCTGTCACTCAAAAGTATATTTACTCTATCTCCTACTCTTGAGACAAAAGTCGTTTAGACGTATAAACTTTTATTATACACATTTGCTATTTCGAGCCGAGTTTAACTCGCCTATCTATTTATCGAAATATGTGTTGGTAAGCATTCGCTTTAACCGAATTCATCTTTACCTAGTGACGAAAGTCATGATATGTTTCAATCACTTTGGAAATTGCTCTGACGAAAAATGGTCTGTGAATAACGACTATATAACGTTCTCTGAGAATGTTTCAATGATTGAAATGAGAGTTTAGATTACATAACCATTGGTAGGATATAAGCATTGTTGTGGAAACACATATATGTATAAGTACTTAATCCTTGAACCAAAGTTTGCGAACTTTGTTGATCAAGAGAAATGGAAGTGGCGCAAGCCAAGTACGCGAACTGGCGGAAGTTCTCGCCCCGCTCCGCGAACCAAGTCCACGAACTTGAGTAGGTTATATCTAAAACTCGGTTGTTCTTGAACTCATGTTTATATAAACTAAGGAATGCTTTTGCAAACCGTGGCTATAAAGTTCATGAACCGATTCGAGTGAATCAAACCGTTTTTTCTTCGATTGTGTCTTGTGTAGTTACATAAGATTTAAGCAATTGAACAACTCTCTAACTAGTTCATTTGAGTCATTTGAACTAGTTATGGTGAAGAACAATATGGTTGATATGAGAGTGTTAATATGGCTAACCATTTGGTTGACTATTGTTGAACCAACAAATGTTAATGTTTGGGTACGGTTCATAAACCCAAAATTGAACATTTCGTTTGTGTGTAACAAGCTAAGTTTTCGATCCAACGGTTGAGAAATATTAGCTTGAATCTAATCAGGTTTTCATCTAACGGTGAATATTGAATGCTTTGTTACTAAGCTAATAACTTTGATTGCAAACCACGATTTGAAAGACTATATAAGGGAGAACTCTACCAGGCTGGGAAACCTAATCCCCACACTTTACGTGTGATACTAGTTGCTAAGCTAGAGTCGATTCTCCTTTAACCTTTGGTTTTATTCTTCTAAAAACAGGTTAACGACTTAAAGACTTCATTGGGATTGTGAAGCCATAACGATACTACTTTTATTGTAGTTGTGTGATGCGATCTTCTTTGTTTCTATAAATGCAGTACAATTGAAATAATTGGCTTGAGATTTATATCTCCGATAGGCAAGATAGAAAATAAATCACAAACACTTCGTCTCATCGTTTGTGATTCCACAATATCTTTTTTCGCTGCGTCGATTAAGATTATTGTGAGGTGATCAATAATACTAGGTTGTTCTTCGGGAATATAAGTCCGAGTTATTGATTGGCTCCTGTTCACCTTGATTTATCAAAATACGGAACAAAACTCATAGGTTTATTCGTGGGAGACGGATTTATCTATTACTATAGACTTTTCTGTGTGATACAGATTTGTTTATTAAAGTCTTCGACTTTGGGTCGTAGCAACTCTTAGTTATGGGTGAGATCAGCTATGGGAATCAAGTACGTAGCATCCTGCTGGGATCAGAGGCGTAGGAGCATAACTGTACCTTGGATCAGTGTGAGATTGATTGGGGTTCAACTACAGTCCAGATCGAAGTTAATTTGGAGTAGGCTAGAGTACGTAGCGGCTTAATACAAGTGTGTGTTCAATCTGGACTAGGTCGGGGTTTTCTGCATTTGCGGTTTCCTCGTTAACAAAATTAGGTGTCTGTGTTATTTCTATTCCGCATTATATTTTTTTATATAATTGAAATATCACAGGTTGTGCGTTGTTCAATCAATTAGAATATCCGACCTTTTGGTTGTTGATTTAAATTGATTGACACTTGGATATTGGTCTTTGGTACCATCCAAGTTATCTCTCTTTGATAAAAACTCGCAGATTTCTATTTGCTTGAGTGATAAGCACGCAAGTGCAACATAATTATTAGAACATATAGGTATCTCCAGATCCTATCAATTTTTGGCACCGCTGCCGGGGAGCGGTTGTGGAATATTGTAATTGGTATTTTGTACATAGTTATTATTTTCTGTACATAGCTTATTTTTCTTTTCTTTTTTATATTTTCTTTTAGTTCTTTTTACGTAGCTTATTTGATTTTTTTCTTAGGTACCTTAGTCCGAAGAGCAGCGATTGGAGTCAACAACAGGCCTAAAGTAAGTACTTGATATTCTCACAAAGCTTTTGCAAGGTGAGTTATTGGGAAAATTTTACTTTGTATAATGGTTTCCAGTGAGTTGACTTCTTTTATTGCTTTTTGGAATCTTACCAAAAGAGTTGAGATAGAGGAGTCATTTGATATTTCACCTGAGGAGTATGCATATGCACCTTCGCATTATCAAGAACCTGCAGAAGTGTGTAAATAATGATTGGAATTATTCTCATAGGTATGATCATTCCGGACCTTGTGAAGGTTATGATCATTACCAACCTTACCCCAGTTATGAGCCACAATTTGTTGATTCCAATTATTATTCACATATTTCTCCGTCATGAGTATGAGAGAGGCGATCAATCTTATTGTGACCCATCTCGCATCACAACTATCTTTGTTAAAACACCTCAATATTGACATTCTTGAACAGGACCAAAGCTAATGAGATATTTTTGTCGAGCTTAGTAAAACCCATGCTCATATTGCTCAACTTATTTTGAACAAGGCGATTTATCGATTGCTCAACTAACGCAGTCGGTAAAAGATTTTGGTCTTAGCGAGGAGACAAGTTCTAATTTTCTAATACTCTTGATATTTATGATGAAACCATTCTAACTAATGAATCAATGTGTATGGAGAATGATGATGAACTTGATAGTTGTGATCATAGGAATAGAGACATTGTCATACCAAATGAAGATGGTGTATTTAGTCCAACTCTGATCATGTTAATGATCACTCGCCTATTCAAAAGGATGAGTTTAGGATTGAGGACACCATTCTTTTAGACGGTGTGACATATCAGTGCTATAACAATGATGCTTATGAAGAATGTGTTAATCCCTAGGAAACCGTAGTTAAGTCTAACGGCTTAGAGACAGTACACTTTATCTATAAGGTTTCTTTTAATCATCTTTATTGTGATATTCCTATTGATTCCTTGGTTGATGATTATGATGATGATTTAGTATAGGGTCACAAACCCAGTAGTTAATATACCTAGAATTGTTAGCACAAATTTTCAGAAGATTCCTAATTTTGGATTAGAACTACGTGCTTTTCCAGTATTACTAGATTATTTTGCATCTCGTGACTTATCTTTGCCGTGCATGTCTCCCGGATCGCTTCAGTTCCCATCCTCAATGAACCAATTGAGTCGGTAATTCTTGTTACTGACGATATTTTCTTTGCAAAAACTTGGTTTGTGGATAGCTCTTTGCTTTTGATAATCTCTATATCTTTACATTGCTTCAACTAGGATTTGAGGTTGTCATCGGTTGTATATATAGTGCTGCAGGTTTGATCCCCAAATTTTCAGGTTATTAGTTTATGGGGATCCTTTATGTACATTCCAAGAGGTATTTATATTTTCTTGTTCTATTTTTATTTGTTTATTTTCGCATATTATTTCCCATCTTAAGTTTTACGTTGGATGACTCAATTACATTGAGGACAATGTAATGTTTAAGTGTGGGGGAGTGGTTAACTTTTTACTTTTCTTTTTCAGGAATTTTCTTGCAATTTATGACCAGCTGTTGAGCGGGTCTATTGTAGGTTTGCAGGTATATTATGACCAGCTGTTGAGCGGGTCTAAAAAAAAATAATTAATAATAATAATAATTATTATTATTATGACCAGCTGTTGAGCGGGTCTATTCTTTTTCTTTTCAATTTATAACCAGCTGCTTAGCGGGTCTATATTAAAAAAAAATTATAATGATTTTTTGGGTATTTTCTTGTATGTTATGACCAGCTGTTTAGCGGGTCTTTCACATTTTTCTTAGAAGTTATGACCAGCTGTGTAGCGGGTCCTTTGTACGGTATTTGTGATGACCAGCTGTGTAGCGGGTCTTAAAAAAAATTGATTCATGATATGACCAATTTTGTGTAGCGGGTCTTTTACGATAAGAACGCAAGTGCAACATAATTATACCCATATTAACATTAGCTAGGACTCATTATTTTGGCTAATAATATTGTTTTAGACCATTTTCAGGAATTACAAGAAGATCTATTAATCGAGGAATAAACGGCTAAAATAGAAGCAAAAATGGAGTTTGCGCCAAATACAACTGAAATGTGATGCTGCTCAAAAGAAATGGGACCTTAATTAATTGTGGTGGTAACTCAATTTTATTTGGAGTTACGGACAGAAGTCTTGGAATTTGGGCTTTAAGAATCAGTCCAATGGTGTTCGTTCAAGATAGTCTGTATGATACGGTGGTCAGTAGAGGAATATGTGGAAATCAATCTCTTTCAATTGGTTTCTTATTTATCATTAATGTGGGGTTCACGGTCTTGCAGCAAAAAGAAGTCAAAGAGTCGCATGGCATTAGCAGAGTATATAATCTAATATGCATGCAATTGTTTTGTCACTACTAGCATAATTAACTTTCCGTCTTTATATGCATTACTAGGGAAAGTGTTGTCATGGGTTTAAAAATGTCAGAACCATGTGTATAAAGAATGGAAAGAGTATCATTTCCTTCTTGAATGGATGGAGTGCATGGTGGCGTGAAGATTTGAAGTGGTGTAAAGGATGACGTGGTAAATTCCTATTGGGTGGTTTGTTTAAAATGCGACACATGGCATAACTTAATTGGGTATTGATGTGGCATGAAGTGTAAAAAGAGGGAATTGTGGTTTCTAACGACCTACTCCCTCCGTCTCTAAAAGATAGGCAGGTTTGTGTGTAAAATTACATACAAACCTGCCTATCTTTTAGAGACGGAGGAAGTATACAAACTGGGATCGACAACAGAGGAAGCACGTCGGTTCCAGGGTACTGTTATGGGCTGGTTTCTTTTGGGTTTGTTGTTGGTGATTGAGAACATTAAAGAGGAAGAGCCACCGTGAAGGTTTTTGGGTGCGAGATCAATAGAGAAGATATAGAGATTATTATTGTCGGGTGAAAACGGTTAATGGTTTTATCTTTTTTTTTCTCTTATAATTTTGATGGGTTTTAAGAAATCCAAAGTCATGTTCTAATAGTTTTGTAACTAGGATTCATGGGGAAAACTACTTCAAGCATAGACCATTATGAAATAATTTGGATTAATTTGGTATTAGGCTATTTTGAATAGAATTGTCGAAATCCAATGTTTATGATTTATTGATTTTATAAATAATATTTGTTATTGCTCCACCGTCTTTGTACGAAGTGAAAGCCTAAATGCATAAATGTATTTCGTGTTCCAATTTTATTTGTTGAGTATTTGATAATCCATGCTTAGGTTAAATCATTTGATGGGTTATGCTTAGACGATACATATAGTGATTGTGAACCGATAATTATATTTTCAATAATCTTCTTGTCATTATAATTTGATAGTCCATGCTTAGGAAACTACGATGGGTTATACTTAGGAGATGCGAGTTTATTATCGATAATTATAACAATAATAGGTGTTGTTACGAACGAAGATATAAATGCATATTTGGAATTTGAATGCTTTTGGTACTCAATTAGAAATTGTAGTGGAACCCATAAACCACAGTTACCGTCTTTCCTATTGATTTTATTTTATTATTTCGTTTTTACATTTCTCGTTCTAAAAATACAAAAATATTTCCTGGTTATTTTATTTAGAGATATTGATTACGGTATTTCCACCGCTCCCCGTGGGTTCGACCCGTACTTGCCCTCTGTCTACTAGTTGGACACCGTGCGATTGCGGTTAATACATATAGGTACCTCCGGATCCTATCATTGAGTAAAGATCAAATCGAGAGATCGAGTTATAAACTCGTTGATATACTTGTTATCTAGATTGAGTCTGACTGTCTAGTTGATTCTCTAGAAAATATATTGGAGTTTGTCCATACAGATTGCTAAGCGAAATATTGGGTGTGGTTGTTAGACCCCCGCTTTTTCACATGTCATGCTCACCTCCCCACAATTGCAAGACTTGTAAATAAGATCAATGTATGGAGAATACTTGCCATTTTAGCATTTGCTTGGATAATTCCATGGCTACACTTTCGCAAAAAAAGTTTGATGGCTGGTGAATTATCCATTTTGTGGGTCTTATTCCAATCTATAGATTAGATATCTTTTTGTACTTGGCATCCATTTTTTTTATTTATACAAATACTTGATAGAGACAACCCGATGAGCGCACAACCCATACATATTTACCGCGTTACTTATATTTGCAATAACATTGTTTAATTTCTTTATTATAAGGATTAAAGTTCTTACAAAACTCAAACAAAGCTCCTAGTCGGAAGCCTAACAACAAGCTGGGCTCCCACTCCTCTCTGAATAGCAACGCCTAATCTATGGAAGATAAAACTACCAAAACCACTACTAGCATCGTTACTAATTAAGCAATTCTTCAAACGCTTGAAGAAAGTCAAAGTGTCTTCGCCAAGCTCCCCCAGAGTGGTGAACGCCAAGATGCCCAGACCAAATCCCAAAGAAGTACACTTGTCCAAATATTTAGTGCGTTTTCTTGAAACCGCGTTGGAAATAGCCTTTCCGGGGACAAAGGAACGAATAGCATCGCCAGTGAAAGGGGAGACTCCAGTGACATCCATGCATACATCTTTCACATTCTCCCAGTTGAGAACAAGGATATCAGCAGGCCTCAAATCTTTACCATCATCTGTCAGAATACCAAGATTGGCTTCCTTACGCGCAGGTACACTAGCCTTGTAACAAATATCAACTGTAACATCACGAACAAGATCATGTCGGAACTTACTTCCAACATCTTTAGCACAATGAAGCGCATGGTCCCCAAAGATGTCCATAGATTTGTTACAACTTGTGCATAAACCATTCTCAACAAACAATGGAATACCAAGACGATAACATAACACAGCACGGAACTGTCTAGGCCCAAGGCAATGATTAAGCTCACTGATAGGTACTGCTAATAAATAATCCTGAGCGTGTTTGACTTGGTTACACTGCCACAGAATAGAATCTCTTGCAGACATAGAAAACTGGTCTGGGATTTGCTTCTTAACTGCATCAAAATAAGTAACTGCCAAGGAGTGCATAGATGGGGAGGGGGGGGGCAGTGTCATCGACGCAGTAAGAAGGAGGTAATCCACATACCTAAATAAAGTTCTGAAGAGCCACCTGATGAGCAGAACATTTGTCTGTTGAGGATAAGTTACCAAGGATATTCTTCTGATCAAGTCGTGTCGACTCGAGAAGCGAGGTAACAGTAATTACGGGTGTCGGCCATGGTATAAATGCCCAGATCGCCGTCTTTGATAGGCAAGGTGGCCAACCTCTGCTGTAAAGGGCCAAAACCCGCACCATCACCAGTAATGAGTAATCTCAGATACTTAAGTAGACGGTCATCAAAAAGCTCAGAGGCTGGTTGCAAGGCTGCTGGATTGGTAGTTAGCATTGCAAAATATAATCTAGATACCCCAGTACAATTGCGAAGTAATAGCATCTCACTTTGAGGGTCCTTGAGCTTTTTTATTGCATCCATCAGTTGAACAGTCTTATTCACCCTGGTCAACATCATGTCGCTAATGAAGTTCAAATCCAAACTCACCAGACCACCTAAAAGTTTAACACCATTAGTAAGTCTACCAATGTCGTAGGGAAAGACCCCATCATCCGTGCTTCTCGGATCAATAGAAGGCCAAAAGACTTCAGTTTTCTTCACATTAAGATGCAACCCTCTACCTAGCCCCTCTCTTTCTATTATGTTCAAGGCCTTGGCTACCTCTAAAGTATCACCAATAATAGTCCCATCATCAAGGTACCACGCCTGTAAATCAAGTTTGCATTGAGAAGCAATAGACTTCACAAGAGGGTGAAGTGTCAACGCAAAAACTTGACAAGGGACCGAGGGGTCTCCTTGTTGAACCCCAAGTGCGGATGACAAGATATATTGGTCATAATAGAGCTTAGAAGGTTGTAAGTAACAAAACTCTACCCAACGAGAAATACCTAGACAATGTAGACGAACCTCCTTGATGAGTTGAGATCTACTCACTATATTAAAAGCATTAGAAAATTCAATGAGCAACATTGACATCTTGTCTGATTGCCCTTTCATCTCCGATGGGGATTTACGAGCGTGTAAAATGCTCTCTCCACCAACAGCACTCCAACTCCAAATTGGTAGTCACCTAAGTAAGAACTCATGTCCTTTCCAACCGAAAAAGCAACCACCTTGAAACCAATCTCCGCCAAACCGTGCCCACAACAATGAGCCGAATACCACCACCTGGTTTGAGTAAAGGAGTTAAGGGCGCACTTGCAATGAACTCACCAAGAGATTCGGGGCACTTCCCACCAACCAAAGGTTGACAACCCCGTGATCGAAGCGAGTAAATTGTCTCACTTCGTTGCGCCTCTCCACTCATCACATCAACCAAATGCTGAGCACGAAGGCCATCACGACCACACGACGTACCCTTTGGGAAGCTTTTGATGGCCCCCAACACAGCACGAGAGTCAACCGTGATTGGTTCAGCCATAATATCAACATCGGGAATGTCAGGGGGGGACGCATGAGGGTGTTTGTCTTGCAGGTCAAGATAAGTTTGCTCAATGCGTGGAGCTACTCCAGATGAGGACAGTACCCGTATTGCTGCAGCAAAATGGCCGCAAGCAATCTTCTTCCGACAAGCCATCATGTTAGCAACGACTTGTTT
Organism: Papaver armeniacum; assembly: GCA_023531295.1. Classification (NCBI taxonomy): domain Eukaryota; kingdom Viridiplantae; phylum Streptophyta; class Magnoliopsida; order Ranunculales; family Papaveraceae; genus Papaver; species Papaver armeniacum. The sequence goes on from JAJJWW010013895.1 coordinate 54,597, forward strand.
CTTCGAGTCTGCTTTCCCTGACCTTCCGTGAACTGCAGGCTGATGCAACAATTTATGTACCAGGGAAAAGCAACCACCCGGCTCCTTCCAAACTGAAATTGCATGGTTGATGGCCGCAACCTACAACCTCCTTCGGTTGCTTGACTTTGCTTCCCCTGAGTTCCTAGGTCTGAACAGATTTAAAGTACAAATTGGAAGAAGAATTAAATGCAACCATGCTGCCAAGCTACCAGGGATACAAATTATTCTGTCCAAACAAATCTTTAGTTCCCTTGAAAAGGCAAGTCTACATTGGTGTGGAATACAAGTTATGGTAGTAAACTGCCTTTGAAGAATAGCATTCAGCAGGTCCGTGGAGAGCGCTTCTGTAGTATCCAAAGAAGAAGTATTCTCCATAGAAAACTCACAGATAGAAGGTTCCAAAGCGTCAGCACTTACCTCGACAGGTTTGTCGACACCGTGAATAAGAAAATCTGCGACTAAACCATTGATTGGCCCTGCAACGATGTCTCCATGAACCACCCCTTCACGGCCCTTACATGGCATCTTCCAAGCGTGAAGATGCATACATCGATAGCACAACCACATTTTTAACGAACTAAGAAGTTTCTCCCAGGCGTGGTATATGTGTAAGTTCTTAGCAATCATCTCCCTGCAGTTTGATATTTTATCCTCAGAAGATAAATGCCGATCATGTAGATGCTTCAAAAAGACCCTTTGGCATATCCCCTGCCATTAACGCCATCCTGACAGCCATCAAGACTCTTATAAGGGCAGTGACAAGAACTGTTGCTAACAACAGCCTCTTCTGAAGTGGGTGATGAAGATGGGATCGAAAACCCCTGAGTGGATTGAGTTGCTGCCGATAATCGCCGAGAAGAGGAAGCTCTAGTGGATCTTGACATGAAAACTGAAGACAAGCCCTAATCGAAAAATTGAAAAACCGTGTGAAAGAATGGCGAAAAACTGAAACCCCAAAAAAAAAAAAAAAACGGGAGTTGTAAAGGGAAAAGAAGATTGAAAAACTGTGTAATATAAATCAAAAAGGACTCAGAAACAAAAATAAAAAGCAGAGAAACCATGGCAGATCCGGAGAATGACGTTGGCTTTCAATCGCTAAAGAAATCACCGGAGCAAGAGAAACCATGGATACGCCAAAATAAAATACAGTATAAAAAAATCTGGAACTTACAAGCAAAAATGAGTTGATTTGGAAATTTTCACATGGATGCTTATTAGAATATTATTCAAAAATATATGCCAGAGCTTGTAGTCCTTCTTAATGCAGTTCGAACAAGTCGGCATAGCAGAATCTTAATTGAAAACACTGTTAGAGCACTGCTCGGTTGAACTCGCAAGCGTTGCTATCTCAAGCTTGTTTGTCAAGTTTAGTTGCCAAAACTATAAGTCTTGATTTCTAGTCTACTTATAGCTAAGTCTCGGACTAGGATAGTAAGTGTAGTTGAGCTCTAGACTCCACGGCGTTCATCATGCAAAGACGAAGAACTACTCAAGGAACTGGTGGAACTTCATCGACAAAAAGGTATGTGGAGACTTGAACTTATCTATCACTCAAAAGTCTATCTACTCTATCTCCTATCTTGATACAAAAGTCGAATTGCTATATAGACTTCGATTATACACAGTTGCTATTTCAAGCCGAGTTTATCTCGCTTATCTATTTCTCGAAATATGTGTTGGTAAGATTTTGCTTTGGCCAAGTTCATCTTTACTAGTGACGAAAGTCATGTTGATTATTTCAATAACTTGAAAATCGCTTTGATGAAAAATAGTTTGTGAATAACAACTATATAACATCCTCTAAGAAAGTTTCAATGATTGAAATGAGAGTTTAGAATATATAACCATGTTTGGATATAAACATTGTATGTGAATTCATACTTGTGTAAGTCCAAAATCCTTGAACCAGAGTATGCGTACTTTACTGGTTTAGGATGACCGGAACTAAGTCCGCATACCTGTACGCGTACTGTCGGAAGTTCACATCCCGTAAATTTCTGCTGGAGTTATTGAACCAAATACAAGCTCATTCCGGGTACTTAGGTATGCGTACTTAAGTGGGTTATTTTATGAAAATAGTTTATTCGTGAACTAAGACATTTGTAAATTAAGGAATGCAATCTTTGCAAACCGTGGCTATACTTTTCATGAATCGATTCGAGTGAATCAAAACTGTTTTTGCTTCGATTGTGTCTTGTATACTTCTATGAAATCTAAGCAATTGAACAACTCTCTAACTAGTTCTTTTGAGTCATTTGAACTAGTTATGGTGAAGATGAATAAGGTTGAAATGGAAGTGCTCATATGGCTAACCATTGGTTAACTATTGTTGAACCAACTAATTGTACACGTTTAGGTACGGTTAATCAAACCTAAATGAAGTTACATTTCATGTGTGTATAACAAGCTAAGTTCGATCTAACGGTTGAAAGATATTAGCTTGAATCTAATCAGTTTTCATCTAACGGTGAATATAGAATGATTTGTTACCAAGGTAACTTAGATTGTAAACCCTGATTTGGAGACTATATAAAGGAGAACTCTAGCAACTGGGAAACCTAATCCCCACACCTCCTGTGTGATACTAGTTGTATAAGCTAGAGTCGATTCTCCTTTAACCTTAGGTTTCTATCGAGACCCCGAAGGTTAACGACTTAAAGACTTCATTGGGATTGTGAAGCCAGACCCAACTATTTTCTCTGTAGTTGCGTGATCTGATCTTGATATTTCTATGTATTTGAGTACAATCGTAAGATTGGCTTGAGATTAATTTCTCCGATGGGAAAGATAGAAAAGTAGTCACAAACACCTTCGTCTCATCGTTTGTGATTCCACAATATCTTGTTTCGCTAGTCGATTAAGATTATTATGAGGTGATTGATATTTATAGGTTGTTCTTCGGGAATATAAGTACGGTATATCAATTGGTTCCTGTTCACCTTGATTTATCAAAAGACGGAACAAAACTCGTAGGTATTTCTGTGGGAGACAGATTTATCTATTCCTGTAGACTTTTCTGTGTGAGACGGATTTGTTTATTAAAGTCTCCGACTTTGGGTCGTAGCAACTCTTAGTTATGGGTGAGATCGGCTAAGGGAATCAAGTGCGTAGTATTCTCATGGGATCGAGAGACGTAATGAGCGTAAATGTACCTTGGATCAGTGTGAGATTGATTGGGGTTCAACTACGGTCCGCACGAAGTTAGTTTGTAGTAGGCTAGTGTCTGTAGCGGCTTAATACAGTGTGTGTTCAATGTGGACTAGGTCCCGGGGTTTTTCTGCATTTGCGGTTTCCTCATTAACAAAACTTCTGGTGTCTGTGTTATTTCTTTTCCGCATTATATTTTGTTATATAATTGAAATATCACAGGTTGTGCGTTGAATCGATCAATTAGTAAATCCAACCTTTGGTTGTTGATTGAAATCGATTGATCCTTGAACATTGGTCTTTGGTACCGTTCAAGTTTATCTCTCTTATATTCAATCGGGCTCGCAAATTATTATTTGTTTGATTGCGGATTGAATTGAGAGATTGCGATATAACTCTTTGATATACTTTTCTTAAGATTGAGTCTGACTGTCTAGTTGATTCTCTTAAAAGTATATTGGAGTTAGTCCATACAGATTGCTAAGCGAAATATTGGGTGTGGTTGTTGTACCCCCGCTTTTTCAAACACCTTAGTATTATTGTAAATTTTGCATCACCATTTATACTTCAATTTATGATGGAATATATCAAGAGGGTCCGACCATTAATACTTTTTTTTGAAACCGAGGAATCATGTGGGTACTAAGACCGGGTCTTATGGCTCTTCCCAGGAGCTTCCTAATTACCTTTCCACATCAGCTTGGGAAGAGCCTAGCCCTTGTGGTCATTCCCTATTTACATGGTGAATGGATAATAATCATCCATTTTATGTAGAATAACAGTCAATAGTTTTTCGTTATTTAAGTTATTGGGTCCACTTATACGAATTTTAACCAAAATCATATTTAGTTACCCAACTTTTAACCAAAACCGGTTAGTAATTATCGGTTTAAATTAAAATACACGACTTCTATGTAAAAACTCCACCTGACCCCTCCAAGTTACATGGTTTTTAATCTTGAAATGGTTAATAGCTATCCGTTTTTCACTTTTTGAGAACGACTAACCATTACCCGTCTTCAGAGTCTTCCCGCTGGGATTCCCAAACACCAGGGAAGACTAGCGGGAAGAGGGAGTTTTAGCCACGGTTTTTTGCTTTGGGAAGAGCTTGGGCATCTCCATAAGATCCAGTCTAATAGAAACAATTTAAAATGAACTATAAGGCAACAGTTTTCTCATTTACCGTTTTTTGGATACAAAGTGGAGTAAGAGTACACATGCAATAAGTGGTATTTTTTCGACCAACATATCATTTTCGGGAAGAAAATGCCAATAAGGTTTATCTGCAAGAGACTTTGGATTGTTTATTGGTCGTGTGGTATTAAAGGGGCCTAAGTAGTTTTAACCTTAATGGTGTGTTTGGGTAGGAGGAAGGGAATCATATTCCCTGAAGAGGGTGAATCATAAACCTACAACTCCTAAAGACATTGAGTTCCCTTACTTTTGGGGAATTCTTTCCATATTCTTTCGCTATTTCTATTTACCAAATATGGAAATTGAACTGTGAAAATGCGGGGGCCAAACAACCACACCCAACAATTCGTTTTGCAATATGAGAGGACTTACTCCAATACACTTTCTAGAGAATCAACTAGACAGTCAGACTTAATCTAGAGTAAAGTATATAAAAGAGTTTAATATGGGATAATTGGGCTTTGGTACTCAGGTTTTGGCCAACACTAACCTTTGGTCTAACATTTGTCCAACGTTAGTGCTTGGTACCTGGACTCAACGTTGACTAGAATTGACTCGGTTAGATATTGACTTTTGTTTATAAATTAATTAGAAAAAAAATGAAATTATTATAAGAGTTTACTATCTTATCCCTTCACTTTCCTAATATTATACAAGATCCAACGGCTAAAATATTCCAATTCACCATACGGTCCGGATCTAATTAAAATATCCATTACCCTAACCCTAATCCTAATTCTTTCTCTTCTTCCCTCTTCTTATTCTTCTTCCGCCCCTCCACTGTTAGAATTTGAGCAACAACAATGAACACCATCAAATCCATGCAAGTGTTAATAGAATTTCATTCCTCCCAAACCACACTTCTTTCTTCTTCTCAAATATCAAAACCCATAAACTCATCACACCAATTTCTCCCCCTGAAATTCCCCCATTCAAAACCCTAAAAACCTATACTGTAAAAGCTATACCTCTGATGCAAAAACCAAATTCATGGACAATAAAACTAGATTATTGTTGTAGCAGTGGGAGGCCGACCAAAGAAAGATGGTCATTGCCGCAAAGTGTGGTGGTCGAAAAAAAAAAATTGATGGACAAAATATTTGGTGATGATGAGTTTCGAACTCAAATCAATTGAATCATCATCCCACTTTACTACAACTAGATGACCGCGTTACGGTGGGGGCTGACGATCGTGGAGGCTGTATTAGTATCATTGGCGAGAGCGTAATGTCTTTGGCTTCACTGAGTAAAGCGCTAATTCGCACTCCCAAAATCCCATAAAAAATGTAATGTACGTTGATAACAAAAAAAATGTATTATTCCCAATGTACTTCAACTTATACTTCGAACAATACTATCACACATTCACATCATTCTTATACTATATCGGTGGTCGGAGTATTTTGCAACACAAATTTCATGCCATGTGTGCCCAGTCTCAGTATTCCATCAGATTTAAGCCTAACACGTTGAAGGCTAACACCTTGTTGTCTTCGCCCTAGCCCAACAGCCAATGACCTCTTTCTTGGTTCGCCTTAATACCGCCTCTCCCATATTTCTTGTTGTTCTCACCAGACTGAAGGACTTTTCTTAATCAAGCTTCACCTGATGTTATCACAACTTCATCGGAGGAAGCTTTTAAGTAATGATATGTTACAAGGTATAGAACATAAGCCTAAGAAAAAATTCATCTCTATACCCATTAAAGCTTTACTCAAAAAAAAAATTGTTATTGTAAATTTACTCGAGTAAGGGTTTTTTGCTTTTTGCAATTCCTGAATTTGAAGGAACATGAAGGACTCAAAAGAAAATTCAAAGAAATTGATTAGAAACTTGAAACCGTGGGTCGAATATGGATTTGGTATCCGTAACAGCCCTAGAAACTGGCCCATAAGCCTTCGTCTTCTCCACATATGAGAGTGTTATGTACTATTAGTCCCAATACTCTGTTTTTTAAAAGGAAAATTGATTTTTGAGTCTGTAATTTGTTCGAATCAAGCGAAATTAAAGGTTCAATCATTGAAATCGGGATTTCTACGTTCTATTTTCATTAAGTTAAAAGTAGATTTTTCTCTTATCGATCCTTCAAATGGATTTAAACAGTGTGTTTCTTTTTATCCTATTTTTAATGAAGTTATGAAGATGATAAAGTAATTGATCAAATGTGAACGATTTAATGGCGTATTTGATGAACTTTGAACCCGGAAATATGTTTGTTTGTGTGTAATTGAGTGTAATTGGTGATCAATTTGATTAATTATATCCAATTTTATCTTAATTTCATGAAATTGGTAAAATAAGAAAACTGATTTTGATTTTCCTGGACATTCCTTGTGACGGACAAGGAAACATTTTTTCATCGTATAGAAGGCCTCCCTTTGGTCGGACGATCAATCCAGATGAAAATTTCATTTTTGAACCACCACCAAAACCAGAAGGTTACAAATAACCACCTTCATAATTTGATTATCTTCCACAAGAAGTTGAAAATGAAGTTGCGGCAGCCTATGCAGAATTGTATGGTTCTGCTAATAGTGGTATGAAATACTAGGTAAACCGTAAAAGCAACTGGCTCGAGTTTTTATCTCATAAGTTCTTGATAGGTTTGAAAAAAATCTCTGAATCAAATTTAGGGGTTTTGATTTAGGGTTTCAACTGGAGTTAGTTGTTGGGTTTATATGGTTGAATGAATTGAATAAATCAATAAGTTCTCTGTCAATCGTGATAATAGATAGTTTTGAAAAAAAAAAAGAGTGGTGGATGGTTGTTTCGGTGCTGAAGCAGGGAAGAAGGAGATGGTGGTGGTGGTTTCGGGGGATAGGGAAGAGGAAAAATAAATTTTAGGTAAATAAGTGATGAATTATTTCTGGCAAGTCCACGTATGTTTAAGATCGGTGGTTTAGGTAAAATAAAATTATTAAAATTTAAAAATTACTAAAGAGATTTTATTAAAAATATTTACTAATGAAGTCAAGACTTAACGGGTCAACCCAAGTCAACATTGAGACCAGGTATGTTGGACAAATGTTAGACCAAAGCCTAGTGTTGGTCAAAACCTGAGTACTAAAGTCCAATTATCCCGTTTAATATCTCTGTTTCACAATGTAATAAGCAAATCAAACGGATAGAAATCCGCGAGCCTGATTATTATGTGAAACAGCTTGAACGGTGCCAAAGAACAATGTTCAAGTGTCAATCAATGTAAATCAACAACCAAAGGTTGGATATTCTAATTGATTGATCTAAACGCACAACCTGTGATATTTCAATTATATAACAAAATATAATGCGAAAAAGAAATAACACAGACACCAGAATTTTGTTAACGAGGAAAACCACAAATGCAGAAAAAACCCGGGACCTAGTCCAGTTTGAACACCACACGTATTAAGCCGCCGCGGACTCTAGCCTACTACTAATTAACCCTGATTGAATTTGTAGTTGAACCCTAATCAATCTCACACTGATTCAAGGTACAGTTGCGCTCCTTACATCTCTGATCCCAGCAGGATACTACGTACTTGATTACCTTAGTAGATCCCACCCACAACCAAGAGTTGCTACGACCCAAAGTCGAAGACTTGATAAACAAATCTGTCTCACACAGAAAAGTATATAGATTGAACAAATCTGTCTCCCACGAAATACCCAAAGAGTTTTTGTTCCGTCTTTTGATAAATCAAGGTGAACAGGGAACCAATTGATAACTGGACTTATATTCCGAAGAACAACCTAGTATTATCAATTACCTCACAATAATCTTAATCGACTAGCGAAACAAGATATTGTGGAATCACAAACGATGAGACGAAGATGTTTGTGATTACTTTTATCTTGCCTATCAGAGAAATTAATCTCGAGTCAATTATTTGATTGTACTCAATACGATAGAATCGGGCAAGATCGAACATGTAACTACAAAGAAAATAGTTGGGTGCAAGCACAATCCCAATGAAGTCTTTCAAGTCGTTAACCTACAGGGTCTCCAACAAACCTAAGGTTAAAGGAGAATCGACTCTAGTTATGCAACTAGTAACACACAGGAGGTGTGGGGATTAGGTTTCCTAGTTGCTAGAGTTCTCCTTTATATAGTTTTCAAATCAGGGTTTGAAATCCAAGTTACCTTGGTAACAAAGCATTCAATATTCACCGTTAGATGAAAAACCTGATTCAACCAAGCTAATATCTTTCAACCGTTAGATCGAACTTAGCTTGTCACACACAAATGAAATGTACCCTCATTTGGGTTTATGTAACCGTACCCAAACGTGTACACCATGTTGGTTCAAAAATAGTTAACCAAGGTTATCCATATGATTACTCTCATATCAACCTTATTTATCTTAACCATAACTAGTTCAAATGACTCAAATAAAACTAGTTAAAGAGTTGTTCAATTGCTATATTCTCATAGAATTATACAAGAACACAACTGAAGCAAAATCGGTTTGATTCACTCGAATCAATCATGAACATTATAGTCACGGTTTGCAAAGATTGCATTCCTTATTATATAAATGTTTATGTTCATGTTTAAAACCGATTTTAGAACTTTAACCTTCAAGTATGCAAACGTGTACGCATACTTGAAATACCCGGACCAAGATTGAGTTATGCCGCACGCAAACGGAGTGCGAACTTCAAATCCCAGCAGAAATTCTCGGTCATGAACCGTACGCCGATACGCAAAGCGAGTACGCATAATTAGGTTCCCGAATTTCTCAAACCAAATGATACGCAAACGGGTGTGCATACTATGGTTCCCTGACATGGATTACATATGTGCAAGAGTGCACAACATGACATATCCAATAATGGTTAAGTGTTATAAACTCTTATTTCAATCATTGAAACTTTCTTAGAGGATGACAATAGCCGTTTCACACACTATTAACATCAAAGCAATTTTCAAGTTATTGAAATAATCATAACGAAACATTCCAAGGCAACACCAAATGATTGTATCACACAAACCATGTAAGATGTTACTCGGCAATTTTCACATGATATAAGATGAACTTGGTCAGCGAAGGCTTGCCAACACATATTTCGAGATATTTTTAGCGAGATAAACTCAGCTCGAAATCTCAAATGTGTATATAGAAAACTATATCGTAATACGACTTATGTCTCAATATAAAAGATAGAGTAGAAATAGACTTTCCAAGTGATAGATGAGTTTAAGTCTCCACATACCTTTTGTCAATGAAGTTCCACAAGCTCCCCTTAGTAGTTCTTCATATTCAAATGATGAACGCCATGAAAACTAAGCTCAACAACACATTCTATGTCCTAGTCTCGAAACATCTATAAATAGGCTAGAAATCAAGACTTATAGTTTTGATCACTAACATTGACAAACATGCTTGAGATAGCAACGCATGCGAGTTCGACTGGCGAGTGCTCTAACAATCTCCCCTTTGTCAATTTTGTGACAAAACTATCAATACATATGGATTACAAAATAAATAAAAATTATAGCTTCTCATCCAAATGCTTGATCTCCTTGGCATCTTCAACACGACTCGAAAACTTCGTCACTTCCAAGTACTCCATGATTCTAAACGTGTTCAACTCAGCATCATAGTTGTTGAAGATCCGTAGCGATAACAATGAGAAAACAAATGCTCTCAATCATTGTTATACAATGTCATAGTATTATTGCACATCATCAAAGTTCAATTGTATCACAACTTTGACAATAATACTATGGTGCTATGTATCACTCCCCCTTAGTCAATACTTCATCTCAACATGAAAACCACTCTCCCTTACATAATGATCTGTAAACCATATGTATTTGTAGTATGAAACTACACATTAATTCTCCCCCTTTTTGTCAATATAAATTGGCAAAGGTACGAAAACTAGTGGGATCCTCATGAAATTTTCATAGAGATACTTCATGACCAAAAGAGAATAGCATACCAACTTATTTAGATGCAATCATAAAGCCGAAGCTAAATGCATTCATCAAGGAGTTTATAAAGATACAAGATAACCCCTATAATATTCCACTGCCGCACTCCCCACAAAGATTTGGCAATTAAGCACAAGTTTAATTAAGAACTCTCCCCCATAAAATGTCATTCCCGAGAGAACAACAAATGCGACCTTGCTTTTACAATAAAAGAAGGATTTCTTTGGACATAACCAAATCACATGAAAACATGAATTTGTATCCAAAAATCTCAATTGAATCAACCACAAAATGATCAACTCAATTAGTCATGCTCGACATAAGAGAACTTACGGAGCAACACAGTATGTGCACAAAAATGTGGATCGGAGATCGACCAATACTGCGGAATACACGAGGATTCACTATATTTTCCATCACTATTTGTACAATGACATACAATAGATATAATCCTTGTAAACAAAAGTTTTATCCTTTTTTCCATCAAATAATGACATAAAAGGCTTTAACTTTTGTAAGTCAAAAGTTCATTCTATCCTTATCAATACTTTCATACTGACATAATAGAGATAACTTCTGAACAAGTATGGGACAGTCAGGAGTTCTGACGTAAACAACATATCCCATAACAATTTGCAATATATAAAATCATAAAGATTAAAATTGCAAAAATCATCTTCCAAAAAACTTAGAATTTAAATAAATAAATCTAAAAACATGAAGATGAAAACGTTGGACATAGCTATGTGTACTCACGATAATGACTATTCCAAACCCTAATTATTCTTCTAAAAACACAAGAAATAAATTCTCATAAGAAGATTTACTAGACATTGAGACCTACGAGAAGAATTCTTTATCGTCCTAGAACTCCTTGTTGTCAACAGTCATAGGTACATAAGGTTCGTGAAGAAAGGAGTCACTTCCAACAAACCTTCTAGGCTGATGATGTTGAGCAGGGCCTTCTAAATTTCGAGAGTTCTCATAACAAAAGCCTTTATTTCCCTGAATCTCCTTCCTTGTTTCCATCAACTATTCAATAACACCGGAAAACTTCTAAGAATTTGAAGGAACAACTCTTGGCTTCCTCACATTCCTTCTTTTTATTTTCAAAGTTGAGGTAACGGAGATTTCTCTTTTCCCTTCATGATTGATGGCTTAACAATCATATTAACATCTTTTACATCGAACACATGATGCTTAGAGTATCCATACGTGTATGGGTTTGTGAGAGAAATCACAATTTAAACTCAACGAGGCACTCTTAAGATGAAAAGAGTTTCGAGGAGAAGGAAAAGGAATGTAGGGTTCTGGAACCTTTAACCACACGGGTTCACGAACACACAATCACAACCCTAAAAGAGTAGAATTGTCGAGAATAACCCTCTTTTATTGAATAAACAGGAAGTCCCTTCCAATATGAAATAATTCAATTTCACGAAACACACGGAAAATCTAAGAAAACAAAACATTTTTGTCTTAAAGCTCTGAGAGTGTGCACAATCTTGTCTCTTTTAATCAGGCACATGAGACAAGATGCACCAAAACAACACAATTAAGTTGTGCTGCAGTGAACAACAATTTTTCCACCATAACCTTTTTGAAAGGAATTCATAGAACCATTCTATCAAATGTTTAGACCATACTCTCTTTTCTAGTGGTCTTGTCTTCTCTTTGAAACTACTAACTTCTTTGAAGAGGATAAAATCTTACATACCTCGGTTTTTAAACAAGTTTAAGCTTGTTTGCTAGGCGATTTGATTTTCGTTAAGTTTATTGACATATGTCATCTTGTGTTTGTACTTTAAACACTTTGAAAGTTCATGACCTTTGAGTGAACAATAAGAGCATGTCAATGGATAAGATGATTCAGACGCCCGAGATTTGCAAGTTGTTGATGAGTGCCAAATATTGCATATTTTACACCTTTTTTATTGGCATTTAACTCATCTTTTTGTGCTCGAAATCGATATTATCCCAGATTCTGTATTTTCTTTGTTTTCAAGAATAAATATTTGTACTAATTAATTTTGTGTTTTTAGGTAGTAAAAAAGTTCGGAGAAACTGAGGAGCCAAAAGAGCAAGAATTGGAGACGCAGCGTCATGGAGCAAAAAGCCAAAGCGCGCGTGCATCATTTGCAACCCAACAAGAAGCAACCCAACTTACAAGACATGTGCTTGAGCGGTCCAAGACCCGACCCACGACCGGATCCAAGCCCGTCCCATCCGAGCCGTTAGATTTGCTCCGTGCATCCGACAGTCGCATCAGCCCACGTCTGGATTGCCTAGATCCTACAGGTCGCTCCATCCCTTGCATCAACCTTTCGTTGCACCCGCTCAACACCATAGCCATCTATACCCTTACCCATCGAGCCAAACACCATTTCTCATTTCATCTTCTCTTTCTCCCCGACAACACCCGAGAGAACCACCCTACCTTCTCTTCTCCCGAGCCATACCCGGAATAAACTTCGCCACCACCATCTTCTTCCACCGACACCGGCTCATCGGCCACCATGCGCACGTCCGCGCCCTAGTTCTAGTTATCTCTCACCGAGCTTCTCTCTTAACCCTAGAGGCTATGTTGGAGATAAATGGAATTAGGTTTCTCCAACATCAAAATCGATGGAGTCGGAGAGACGAATTCAGAGAAATCGGTACGGGTCTTTGTTTATTTATACGGTGAGTGATTGTGAGGTATAAATGGATGTTCTTCATGTGAGAGAAAAGGAGTGAATTTTAGGGTTTTAATTTGTAATTTAATTTCAAGTCTGTTTTAAGCTTGCATGATGTTCTAAGTTAATTAACTAGGGTGTAGAATAAACCTTTAATCTTATAATGAGTTAATTCATGTTCAATTCATGTTCTTTTATTGGTGTATTGTATTAGGATTATTAGCTAATTGATGAGCAAATTATCTTTGTGATTGGTTAATCTTATTAAGAAGACAACCAATACTAGGGAGAATTAGTGAATTCAATTGGCATAATTTCCAAGAGACCTTCAGGGAAGGACAAGGCATAAATAGAGTTTGTTTACCTTAGTATAGGATTAATTGGTGAGTTCAATCACCCTAGTGCCACTCAACCATCATTACAACACCTTTTGTTCATTTGTTGCCTTAAATTAGAGTCATGACAACTTCAACTAGTCGTATCGACACCCAACAGACTCATATTTGTATTACTTCTCTAGAAAATCAGTTTTGTAAAGCCTCGGATCAACTCTATAGCAACCCATCTCCACGAGGATCGGCACATGCCCCTTCCTGCCTCCAGTGATAGGCATTGTGCACTTAACGATTATAACACGTAAGGCGAAACACTTTTACCAGCCTACCAAGTTTTTTGCACCGCTGCCGGGGATTTGGTAGTGTCTTGTGTTGATCGTTTACTTTCCTTTCACTTGATTTCCAATTCACCATTGTATATATACTCACAAAAGTTCTTTTGTTTGCAATTTGTTGCTAGTATAACTTAGCTTAATTCATGTAAAGCTGCATCTATTAACTTAGATATTTTGGTATAACCTAGCATAGTCATTTTGTTTCATATTTTACTCTCTTTAAAACCTCTTGTCATTGTAATCTCTAGCTTAGTAGTCGTCTTGTTCATATAAATTTTATCTTAGCTCTTTAGTGTTAGCTATAACTTTTATTTTCCTTCTCATCTGCATTCTCTAGTAACTTTTTTGTAAATATTAGTTATTCTTACATATTCATAGCGCATATTGTGTCCAGTCCAAATAAGCATAACAACTGTGGATTCTTTCCTTTACGATATTGCATTTTACTGCTTACATTTTCTGCATATTGTACCCTTGCTTGTTCACATTTCCAATTTACGCACTTTACTCTCAATTGCCTATGCCAGTGTTGATATTCATTCTCTTTGCTGTAACTTACTCATTTCTGGGAACTAAATTCTCTCTTGAGTGGCAATTACCTGTTGTGCGGTGAGGCAAATCAAGGAAAAGGAAAAAGGAAGCCAAAAACAATCGATGGAATTACTAAACAGTTCTTATCGGTGGTATCATCTTCTAACCCTGCTCTATGTGGTGGGTTTATGTATGATATTCTTTGTATGCATGATAAGTTAGAAACTTGCAAAACCCTGGCCCATGCAATTCTTGGTTTCCCTTTGAATAAACTCCATGATAGTTGGGTTACATACATGCTAAATTTGAGTTTGATATCTCTTGTGCTATATTTACGGCTAGATAATATCATGATGTATGCACATGTGATTTTGCCACCTCCTTCATGAGCTTTACCTCACTGCCCTTCACATTGTTACTCTGTTGATCTGTGCGATACATTGCATCATCATTGTATATGCACTGTATCACCCTTGCGTCACAAATTAGTTATAAGATGCATGATAAACCAGCTACCTTGCTAGGTATTGCTCACACTGCAATCCTTGTGCTTGTGTGTTCTGTTACCTTACCTTACATTTGCCCTATGCTCAGCTCCAGACCCTGAAAGCTGTTGAGTGTGCAAACTATAACTTGGATAACCAAGTTTGATGCCAGCTGATTTGTTGAGCCATCTACACCTTGTGTGTGGTGTTGAGCCAAGTTGTTGCCGGACCCCGCATCTGC